>CAJNSZ010002519.1:0-15089 GCA_905329745.1 Rotaria sp. Silwood2
AACGTTTTAAGGGTTTCCGAGGGTAAAAAATGGGTTTCCGAGCTTTCGGAAACCGATAAAAGGGTTCTCGAGGGCAAGAAATGGGTTTCCGAACACTCGGAAACCTTTCTCCCTTGGTTTCCGAGAATACTGTTTTTTTTAGAGAGTATTAAGTTGGTTTTACTGAAAAGTATATTGATGTCGCCTCTTCATCACTCTTTTTCCAAATGTCTACAAAATGCTATTTATTCAAAAATAAATATCATACTAGCAAGAACCCATGCACTCTACATGATCGTTTTTTATAAGGGTATGTGGGTGTGGGTGTGAGTTTTATATCTTGGTCTACACCCACACCTGTCATGAGTAGAGCTTACATGGAAAAATTAAAATATCCAACGTTCGTTTTTAATTCTATTCTGCAACACAGTCGAATACAACGTACCAAAGAGTTACTAGAATCAATTGTTTATAGCAAAGCAAAATAATTTATTACTGCTTTGGTCAGCTGTTACTTTGAAGACACAGGATTTAGTCATCCGAAAGCCAAGATGTCTACTTCAATGAAAAGAATCTCATCATTGTCACATGCGAGTTTCTGTGATTCTTTGATGTACTCATGTGTGATCGCGAAAGATGAAGCGTATCTTTAGAGTATATTAAATCTGGCAGATCTAAATGTTATATGAACCAAATCCATGAAGGTTGCTGAAGCTTCAATCAAGCTTCATACGAATTCATCTAGCATTGATTACGATAAAGACAAAGATCTCGAAACGGGCAAAACAGTTATCAGTATTGTTGAACTACACTTAAGGCATTACTATGACAATGTGTTCATTGTTTTCAAGCCAAAAATTCGACATGATCCAGATGCTAATTTTACTATTCGGACAGCCACTTCTTTTATCAGTGACAGGCCATTCACTTCTCAACCATGGCTCGGTGACGATCCATGCTCACATAATGAACAATTCAAATTGTATCATTGTTCAAAATTAAATGCACATTTGGTATGATATGCACAATCTCATGATCGATAATGAATTCCGTCAATGAAAAATGCGTTAATCAAAAAAAAATTGAGAAAATCAAGCTCAAAACTCGTAGTAGGAGGATATTTGATCCTATTTCTTTTCATTTTTTTCATAGAAAAAGAATCAATAAACAAGCATTTTTCCAGACTGGTGTGTTAGAACGAGCATCATATTGTTTGCCCAACTGATTTTATCAATATTTTGTCACTTACAGGTTACAGTCTGTTCAGCGAATAGAGCTTCGACTTAATAATTGTGTAGGTTTGCCTGGGGACAATGATTTTTCTTCACTCTCACCAATACGTGTAGGAAACTTTTCGTAAATAGTTCACAAGAATAAGCAAGACAGTACCTGTGACGCAGAGAATACTTATATTTATGTTTCATGCATTGTTTGTAATAAGTATAGATTTTCAGTTTATTATTGAATAGTTTTTTGAGAGTTCACAGATTGAATTAGCAGAAGAAAAATCATTTTATATGAATAGTTAGTAGAACAGTCAAATAATGGTACACGTCGCTGATTGTCTATTTACTTGGGAATCTTCATGGTTCATAGCTGGATTTGGTTTATTGAGAGATGAACCTGCGTTATTGATTAATGATTCACTGATTATTTTTTCTGTTGGTGAGCTTGCCAAACCTGATAAATTAGCAAATGGGGCTAACGGACACAGTTCTGTAAATTGAGCAAACAATTGATTGATATCAAAGAAGGCTTGTAAATCTTGAATCTTCAACTCTGATGTCACTGTAGCCTTGCATATTCCATATATACTTACCATTTTATTCGTCGGCTCCGCTTTGTAGACATAACCTGAAAAAGATGGACATGAAAAGCAGCCGGTCATTCGACCAAAATGACGCCATTTAAAAGTAACATTTGGTGGACCCGAATACAATTCAATTAATTCCCAAGCAAAACCTTCTCCAAAAGCTCTTAGAAATGCCATTTGAGATTCTGCAAGTGTCAACATAGATGCGTTGTAGTATGTTGTTTTCCCGATTAATGCATTGTAAGTACCCAGTTTAACTAAATCATCAGCCGTGAACTTGTGTTGACCGTTACATGAAAAGCGATAGTTATCCACATCGACTGTTTCCCATTGTTGAGGATCCAATTTATGACTAACTTCTACAATAATTTTAAGTTTTCATTTGAAAGAAAATGAATAAAAACAAATATTTTAGCTATTCCATTTTTCCAAAACGTAAGGCATCCATGTTTCGCTAATGCAAACAAATCCGCATTTAAGTAGACTCTCTATCGAATTCTATACAGACAAAAGTTTCTCATAATCAGTAAGAATCTTCCCAAAAATCGTATTTCGACAGAGTTCACGCGATATTGATGAAGCTTTGCATAGATGTTTGATTCATAGAAGCACATTAATAAAAATCTCCAGACAACAAGCTGCAGAACTCAGATTGCTTTCATTTGAAAGAGAACTCTGTACGACTTCAGATGTGAGAAAATGTTTTTTTCAAATTATTACTCTCTTTCATTTTACAGATCATGTTAAGTTCAAATGTCTGGAGTTTCTAGGTATGGTCGCTTTCTGAAAAACTCAGGATTTATCTAGTATTGATGATTAATTAGAAAACTTCTTTTCCTCCTCGGAAGGACTATGCATATATCTATCGATAGAAAAATACGCAGCTCTTTCGAATAAACTATATTGAAAAACATGCGAAAGAAGTTTTTATTTTAGATAGTCTTCCTATTATTACTTAAAATGAAGGTAATGCATCAATATATTACATGTCAATCGAAGGACTTATCTACATAGATTAGATTGTCTTTGTATGAGATACATAACTACAGACAGAAGAATAGCAAATCAATCTTTTTTTGTTCGCTGGTTGCCTTACAAATTTTTTAGAGGCTGATAATGATAGTTAGTTTTTCCTAGTAACACATAAGAAATGTGATATTTTATTTCATATAAAATATTTACTTTGAGGATGAGGCTGTGCATGAAGAGAAGACTCATACCTATGCCCTCAAGCCATTGAAAGCCTTTAAAATGTCTTTCTAAGATGTGCAAAATTTGATTACCTCGGAGAAATATTTTCTTTATTTTTCAGATACAACTTTGCAAAAAAAAAATTTATTAATTGCTTTAGACACCATTATTTGTCCATATAGTTTCAAAAGATCATTCGTAAAAGCCTAAAAAACCGTCGAGAATCAAAACTATTTTTATAAATTCGTATACTAAGCAGTTCGAACAACATATTCATACGTTTATATCAAAAAGAGAACGGGCAGGGCTTAATTTAACACTACTATTATTTTAACCATTGATTTCATTGATAAATAAGCCTACTGTATATACTCATTATATCTGCAACATGTCTCAATGCACTGTTATATATTTCGATAAACTCACAAATAGCGATATTGATTATTTCCCAAAGTATGTAACTTGATTAGTTCATGCTTTTTATGTTGATCATTTGATGACTGTGGCAAACTAACAGATCACCACCTATTATCAAAATATAGAACACTCACAAACGTATTTCAGCCAATATTATTTCGAGAAAGACTTTGGAATGTTCTAGAGTTTTCCAGAACAGCCTAAATCTTGTTGCTATTGCTGTTCAGCACCTTATTTGGTGATGAGGAACTCTCGAAAAGGCGTGTAACATCTGTTGTTATTGGTCACTAAAGAAACTTAGCCTATGATCGTTGGTCTTTTTCTCCCCTTGGCATTGCTATGAGGATGAAAGTCACAAACTTCAACCTAAAACTCACACTCACTTTATTTTTTCTTCAAACAATATTATATGAGTTTCACAAAATAACAATTCTTTGATTTTACTTAAGAAAGCAGTTTATTTTTACATGAAAGCGGACTCAGAACTGCCTATTGGCAAGTTCTAGATGAATTAATCTACTTAAGATTTAAATACTCTATCAAGGTATTGGATTATTGAAATCAATCGTCTCTTTTCTATGTTCTTGGCTTTGGTGGATAGCTTTGGAGAAAAAAGGTGTTCTTAAGATTCTATAATTATGTAGATTAATTATTACTTTTCAGAGAATACTACGAATAACTATTGGAGAAAACGAAAATAGTGAAATATTTTCGATGACTATTCGTGTTTCTTAGAAAGAATTCACATTGACTGATGTGTTTGTATTAGTTGGTTCCGAATAGAGTTCAAGACTATTCTGTGGCTTCTTAGTAAGATATTCTCATCCAAAGTCATTGGAAAAGTGTATTGAGTCATTTTAAGTAGAGGGTGTGCTTACAGTTAATTTTCACTTTTTTTGTTAATCTAATCATTCACTGGGTGCTGTTAAAGCTCTGGTTATGCTAATAAGAGTGCAATATGATCAATGAGGTCTGAGTTATATCCGCCATTGCAGCAAATCTAGAAGTTTCAACTTTCACATTTTGAGATGAATACTAAGATAGTATCAGCTTATTTGTTGACCATGGGTGATCGCTACATGATGTGTTCATACTTCTAAAACTTACTGAATGGATACAGTAAATAGGAATATTAAGGTTTCATTTCCGTTATGTGGAATGTCAATGCACTAAATTAAGCATCTCTCAAGCTACTTCAGTCAATTTTGATATGATTTGAAATACAATAATGAAATTATCGATGAGGTAAAAGTAAAAGAAAAAACACAATATGTCGACATTGAAGTCATGAACTGGGATAGTATGTTTTCAAATTTTATATTTTATACGATTGCATTAAATTACAGAGTGATCAAAAAAAACTTCCACTCTTTCTACGATATTATTTTTGTTCCTCTAAAATTCACTGTTTTGTCCAATTCGTTTTTTGATAGATAGGAGCTGGAAAAGAACCTAAGGGATAGAGATATTTATTTAAGTATTCTATTGTAAATGAAAACAAACAATAAACTTATTTTATATAAAGTATGTACTGAAACGGTATATATTTCATCAGAAAGAAAACAAGATCTCTCACTAGCAAGTACTTTTGATTTGAATTTTAGTGTAATTATAGAGTTATTACATAGTACATTCACTGCAGGAAAACTTCGATCTAAAAAGGATGAGTATTTGAAGATTATTTTTCGTTATCACAGAAATTTTTAAGTTTCGTACTAATTGCTGTTCTATATGCTTCTTTATTCTATTATTCTTTCTTGTAATTGTAAAACCAAGACTTATTTATCAACAAGTTACAAATATTGTTATAGCCATTGAAACACTCTGTCTACCGTATACAATTAATTATAATTAAAATTGATTTAACTGATGAAATAATCAAATTGGACACCATTTTATGTAACAAAAATATAGGCTACTAGTATTGTATCGATATTTTTTACGCATTCTTAAGTTGTGAATTTCTAGAAATATAACTTGCAAATTTCAAATCATAATACTATTTCGTCATTAAATTATTTAATTTTAACAATAGATCGAGAATAGCAAAAACTGATTTCGTTCAAGAACAGATTTCATATTTAATGAGTTTCTTTTTTTGTTCCCATTTATGATTGAATATGCTCCGAATAAAAATTGACTTAAAAACCGAATCTTTCTAAATGCAAAAATTACATTTCATGACGACTAAATTTTTTCGATCGCCTTCTACATACAAGTTAGCTCTGATTTTTAAAATTATTTCAAATGTTGAAATCTCACCTATTTCCCAATTCTTGACAACATTTTCCACAATTTCTTCCAGTGATCCTGGTGCATGATTAGTCGATCTGTCTCTTGCAAAAAGAGCAATGGTTTTTGAATAATCTGGTAAACCATGTCGCCATTTGATATCGCTTGACGTATCTTTTAATACGTATTTATTATCCACAGCATATGGTGGCAATGCCATTTTCTTAGTAAACTATCTTAAAAGAAAGAAAATTGTGTATTTTCATAAAAGTAACTTTATGAAGTTCAATTTTTGAAAGAAAAAATTAAAACATAATTGAAAAGTGTTATTTATTATATATACAAATTCATTACTGAACATTGTTTGACAAATCCATCTAATTTGAAAGATGATTTTAACTTGACGCATATCGACGGTTAGAGAAAACTAAGAAATCTATAGGATTCTCAGTATTAGTTGAGAGAAAACAATAATTCAATTTTGATCTACTAGGTGGACCATAAATAACACTATCTTAAAAAACTAAAATATCTCTCTTTTGATTCGTTCAAATATGTTGATTTTTTTCATATGAGTAGCGTAAACAAATATTACTAGCAAATTATAGTTTTAGCCTGACTAGAAAAATTTCATCTACTATTAAATAAGAAAAATACGTATAAAGTATTACATAGATAATTTTCAGTTGTCATCTGAGAAAATAATAAGAGAAAAAAATCAAAACGAACTTTATATATGATAGTATATTGATGAAAATAAAGCATATGTTCAGAACTAGTTGCTTTAAAAGTCAATGATTACAACATTTTGAATTTTCAAACATGGAACAATGGCGTTTGCACGGATGTTAGTGCCCAAAGGGCTCGAATGAGGCACGAATTTCAACTGTTGAACTTACTAGTAGTTTTGAAAACTTGCTCGATGTACATCAGTATAGTATCATTTATAAAGTTCGTTTCAATTTCTTCTTTCTTATTCTCTTAGATAACAACTAAAAATTATCCATAGAATGCTTTATATATCTTTTTCTTACTTGACAATAGTTGAAATTTCTTTAGTGATGTCAAACATATAGCTTGGCAGGAGTATTTATTTACATTATTCACATGAAAAGAAACTTTAAATAAGTTTCTATAATTAACGCAGAAATCAGTTCATTCGAGCGAACCTAAGCGAAAAGATTACAATATTTTATCATAGTGCTATTTATGGCCCATCCTAAATATATATGTACCAGTTAATTTTTCATTTTAAAAATATACTTATCATTGTTTACGCATAAAAAAGATCAAAAAAAAATTAAAAAAATCAAAATTATATTTTGGTAATACTTTTTATGATTGTAGATCTATTCAGATAACATTAATTTATTTCCCTAGTTTTTGTAGTTTTATTATGAATCTCTGTATTTATTTTAACATAAAATGGTAAGACTGGATATTAAAGATACAGATGAGTACTAAAAATGAATTGAAAGCAAAGATGAATCTAAGAATTAAAATAAATTCTTTATAAAAAATCAAAACGGCACTTTATCTATGACATTCTAAAGTTATAAATCACTTGTACTCCGGTAACCTACTGTTTTTCAGATAGTATGTATTTGATACGTTCTTTTTTAAAATTAGCTTAATTGATATAGTTTTAATTGGATTTATACATCAATAATATTTGAATGTCATACGTATTGAAATTCTAAAGATCTATTTTATTAACTAGACAACTTAGTATATGATCTGAATAGACCTACAATCATAAAAAGTGTCCACAAAATTTAATTTTGATTTTTCTGAATAGTTCTATTATTATTATTGTTGTTTCGTAAACAATGATATGCATGTTTTTAAAACGGAAAATTAACGATATATATTTTTTTCTTGATTAGAGTATAATCTGTTAATTAATAATTACCGTGTATTTAGTTAATTTGAAATAAGTTTGACAAGCATTAACGTTGATGTTGTAACTCTCAGTTTAAACGCATGTTAGAAATAATGTAAAGACAAAATATGATAGAAAAATACGAAAAAAATTATAAATGATAGACAAACAAACAACAACAGATAGGCCTGAATAAAGCAAAGTAAAGAATTTAACAATGAACCAAATTTATGTCGTGATTAAATATGAATGTCATAGTTAACAAGACACTTTTTTCTCAAACACGATAAAACAGTGGCGCACGAGCGAACAATTTATTTACACCATGATTAATTATATATCTTTAGATAGCTCCGATTAGAAGAGCAGCGGTCATTATTATCTTTATGCTACTAACTTCTAAAGTATCGCTGCAAATGACAGTACTACGTAATTCGTTTCTATAATTAGTAAGAGAACAACAATTGACGCACACATCGATTTTTGCTAGAATAACTATAAACAATAAGACATTATGCATGACGGTTCTCATGAAGATACAATATATCTCTTCATTCAATGAAACTGCATATGCAGATAAATGAGAAAATAAGTATTGTATTTCTAGTAGGATGAAGTTTGACAGTAGAATCCTATCGATTTCTCTTCCAGTTTAAATTTAATTCTCACAAGTCTTCTTAAACTCTATTGCCTGTCGGAGTATAAATTACATGAGTCGAACATATTGAAAAAGTTAGAACGTTCGTGGAAAGTTCTTTATCAGATTTAGTTTTCCCGTACTGATGTTGAACAAAAAAAAAACATTGGAGTTCTCTCTCGAATGAATTCGACTAGAAAAATCGACTGGCGAAAATCTAGGATACAATAAAGAATATGTATTGAATACTTACCAATTGTGGACGAAATTTTGTTTCTTATTCATTTGTCGATAGTTGTTCTGAGATAGAAAAAAAAAACTTAAGTATGAACCGAAGCAGCATCTTTATTCAGAGGCTTCTTCTTTGTCATACATGCTTACTTCTCGTGTCGTCAATTTTTTTCAAAATAATGAATGTAAGTAAATAGCAATGCAACTTATATATATATATTTATTTATTTCGTGCAAATCAATGAATAAAATGTTTTATTGCGTTATTCTGCCTGAAGTCTTTCATTGCTTAAAGTAGTTTGCATTATCATATAATGAGATTCATGTTATAGTTCTTAATGCGCAACAATGCTGTATGTTTATAGTCACACACTATTTCCTTTGGCTTCCTTTTTTAACCGGCTCAATGAACATATCAAGCAATTAACTACATTGCACGACAATAGCAGATAATTAATTTTCATATTCGGCTACCATATGCCCTCAGCTCTATACTTACGTCGATTGTCCGATGAAATGTGCTATCACACTGAGAAAATTACGTTACTAACTACCAGGATGGCGTATTCAGTCATTTGTGAGCCCAAGAACAACACTTTCCTAACAGGGTACACAATTCGAACATTTTCGAAATTCTTCCTATCAATTCTTATTGTAAAAAGAAACAGCAAACTGGATTTCCGATACAAATGGATGTACTCTATCTAATCATGCTAAAAAAAAACATCATGAAAAAATGTTGTCGAAAGCACGGCAGATTGTTGGCACATTAATTGATTCTATTTGAAAACGGCTTTGGAAGTAATTTGTTCCATAGAACTTAAGCTTCTCTCGTTAACAGTAAACTATTCTCATCTCGTAACAGTAATTAAAGGTATTCTTCATAGTTCTATCAGTCAGCAGACTCATTAAACTTGCAACATCAGATATCTTCTGCAAAGCCAATGAAATGGTGCGTATGATCACAAATATATTTCATTGAAAAAGAATCATTTTTTTAGTGTAGATAAAACTCATCGAGAGTTAGAAAATAGTAAAAAAGAAATTTGCATGAGAGTATGCAACTTTTGAAATATTTCGCAAGTTCGAATGAAAACTAGTCTACACATTGTATGCTTTAACATTGTGTATCAATGCGATTTGAATGAATTTCTTAAATACAGTGTTAACTGATCGTAGTTGAGAAAGTCAAATGATGATATTTCGAGGCAGATGGTAAAGAGAGTGTGACGTGCAATATTCCGATCTCGATATGAAATGCTTCGAGGGTATGCTCGTAGTATGTACTTTGTAAATAGGCAAGAAAGAAGAAACTCGGTCGAAATGAATATGTAATTCAAATTTTCGTTTACTGAACGTATTTGTTCCTGTGGAGAGTCTTCAACCATTCAAATTCGTATACATATTGATTGCTCATAACACGGCATCACACTTCTTACTGGTTGAATTTTCTCAATGTGTACGTCTACGTCGTACATTATCTATTCCAACTTGATCTCGCATGTGCTTCTGACATATATCCTACAGTAATTGAATGTGAGTGTTTATCTTCGCTTAATTCATGCTAACATCTACATACTTGTGCCGATACTCAAATCTGTATCTTCAAACACAGTTATCCACAACTGTATATACAACAAACGAAAAAGATAATCATGTCAATGATAAAATAAAGTAAAACCATGATGGTAATAGATGAAAGTTGAAAATGTGTTGCATTAAACATATAAAAAAGGCAAGAAGAAAAAGGTGTATCAAGTTTCATGTTCGCATAGACTTTTATTATGGCGATGAAAGAGTCAACCTCAGACGCAATAGAAAGAGAACGATCTAAATAAAAGAGATAGAAAGAGAAAGAAATTTAAAATCATACGTAAGAGTGTTGCCTTTGCAGTTTTTTTTTCTTTCTCTGCTCTCCTATGGCTCATTAGCATGAACATTAGTCTAAGAGAAAACTAAATAAGACACTTTGATTATTATACGCAGGTGAAAAATTCTATCTACGTGAGTTTTAATACAAAAACACACAAATTAAAGAAATATTAGATATAATGAGATGAGGTGAATTAAATATCCCAAACATGCTAGTATTATCAAAAACTCAATAGACATGAATAAAATATGAAATCATATATTTTATTAATTGATGCAATGGACACCTCATGCAACACCATGGTAATGAGTAATATGACTATAGTACAGAAAAGTATGAACAGTAGCTGATTGGTAAATATCGTTTATCACTATCTACGCATAATTTTTGTTTATAGAATGTGAAGTTGCTGGATGTATATCGCCATAAATGATCGTACGTTTAAATATTATTAAATCATCATTTTTTTTCTACGTTTACACTCATTCAAAAATTTTCATTTCTGAACACGCTTAGAACTTCATGTTTTTGATCATTACAACGCTGAAGATTTTCAATGAAAATGAGAGAAAAATTTTTTTATTTCAAACAAAACGTGCAAACAGCTTTCTTTGAGAGTGCTAACATGATTATTGATTACCTTCCCGATCATGATGATCAAATGTCTATGAGAACATATATCAAATCTTGAATTTTCGATGGTATGAGTGTGTGTGTTTTCAATTTAATCACTCTCACACTCATTTTCAACCTTCATTCAGAAATGATACATGTCAATTTTTAGTGAACATCATGCATTACGTTTCACTGTAATATTATCTTTTTGTTAAAACTAATGTTGTTCAAATTAGGTTAACGTCAACTTCAAATCGAAAAATGACTTTAATCGATTGAATATGCTTAGTTATGGATGAAAATGAATTATCATGATAGAAAAATATAATTTACAGTCGTGGACAAAAGTCCCACAGCTAGACAAGACCCATCGATATAAGGGTTGTTTACCTTAAAACTTCTATCATAAGAAGAACTTAATAAGCTCTGTTCGATTCACTATTGGAAAAGCCGACTCTTTTTCTTTCTACAGTAAAATTTTCATGATAAATGGACTTGCCTTTGCTAAGTTATGAATTATTCTCTGTCTACACATGGAACTAACATATCGCAAACTCACCAGTTTTTGACTCGAATTTCAGACTAGACTCAATCTTTTTATTTGAAAATTATATCACAAACTGCTTATCTATAATCTAGTCTGCGCTGAAATTTTGAGAACTATAGCTACTAGACAAGTAAAGATTCATATCATTCTATATCTCAAGACCGACAACCCTAGAAAATCACTGCAATCTCGAACCAAAATATACGAAAGTTCTCAAGACTTGTATTGTATTCTTTGAACACAGCCACGTTTGATGCTTCTTTCGATCTTTTCAAATGCCGTGACTCGTTGCCTGAATATCCCTTTTATATTAATCATGAAAAACGCCGAAAGAAAACAAAGAGTTTCATTTCATTTTAGTTCAAATATCTTCGAACAATCCTAATGAGTTGTCGCTTTTTGTTCGCTCTTTATCTAGTTTGTCTTATGCAAAAAGTGTAAACAACCTTGCTTATCTGTGTATCTTCAGAAAACAAAAACCGATGATTCAATGATTGCCTATTGTTTCTCGTTTTGTAGAGAAAAGCTTCGGAATCGATAATAACAACAATTGAGCGAACCCCTCTCATCGTCAATTCATCGGCAAAACTTGCATGAGCGGAACGAAAATCTTTGTAGAAAATAAAAATGAGTAAAACAAGTCTAGTACCGAAGAGAATTTTATTTTTCATGCATTGTTTTTCTGATAAGCATAGTTTTTCTAGGGTGCACAGGTTGAATTAGTAGAGGAAAAATTGTTTAATATGAATATTAAGTTGAACAGTCAAATGATCGTACATATTGCTGAATGCTGATTTATTTGCGAATTTCCATGGTTCATAGCTGGATTTGGTTTACTGATAGATGCACTTCTGTTGTTGACTGCTGATTCATTCATTGTTTTTCCTGTTGATGAGCTCACCAAACTTGGTATATTAGCAAATGGGGCTAATGGACACAGTTCTGTAAATTGAGCAAACAATTGATTGATATCAAAGAAGGCTTGTAAATCTTGGATCTTGAAATCTGATGCCATTGTAACCTTGCACATCCCATATATATTTACCATTTTATTCGAAGGATTTACTTTGTAGGTATAACCTGAAAAAGATGGACATGAAAAGCAGCCGGTCATTCGACCAAAATGACGCCATTTAAAAGTAACATGTGGTGGACCCGAATACAATTCAATTAATTCCCAAGCAAAACCTTCTCCAAAAGCTCTTAGAAATGCCATTTGAGATTCTGCAAGTGTCAGCATAAGCCGTGAACTTGTGTTGACCGTTACATGAAAAGCGATAGTTATCCACATCGACTGTTTCCCATTGTTGAGGATCCAATTTATGACTAACTTCTACAATAATTTCAAGTTTTCATTTGAAAGAAAATGAGTAAAACTAGCAACTTTAGCTATCCCATCTGTCTAAAATAGAAACTTTCAATTTTTCGTTAATTAAAAAAACTACGCTCTAGCAGATTCTCTGTCAACTTTCATACAACCAAACATTTCTCATTGCTATTTAGAACATCTATCGAATGCATTCTTTGAGATTGTTACGTTGAGACCCATCCTATGATAATATTTTCCGTAGAAAACTATCTTAATTAACCATGCGTCTTCGAAGTCAAGATGCTCTACATATAGGTACATAATGGATTTTCAACACCACAATAAAAGTGATAGCCCATAATTTGTGTTGATTGAACAAAAGCTTAAAATCTGTTCTGTTACCAATAAACTAGTTCAGCATGTTCTTCCTTCAACGTACAATGGAATAAATTGTGGGACAGATAGATATTTTCCCATTCTTGGAGATAGTACTTTGCTTGGTTATGAAGCATGTATTATTAAAAACCGTAATTAAAAAATAAAGCGGCTGTCAAGATACTTCACTCAAGCTAAAAGTAATTTAAGACGTAAGATCGATCTCTTTCGAAAATTGAGTTTCTACTCGATCTTATTGCGAATTCGGATGATATGAACATGACAGTAGAGTCTCTAAAATATATAAACTAATAGCTTGGGTGTAACACAAGTAAATTATATTAGTTGAGATAAGCTTGGATATTTTGTGGTTCTTTGGTACCCCCAACTACTAAGATGTCTTTTGTCTTTATATATATATATGTATTGATTCTGTACATACAACATTACAATATCTACTTTGGATATGCTGAATAAATAAACATCTATATCACTTGAATCTCTATAATTATCTTCAATATGTCCTATACATGGACTTAAATGAGATTCTCCAACAATCCGTAAAAGACGTCATATACCAGGTGAATGGTAGACAACGGTTTTTGACAAAAAAGGCTTCAAAAATAAGTGGATCTAGAACGGAGAAGAACACAACACGGATTAATTTCGTTTCTGAGAGAAACAGACGGTAAGACGAAAAACTGAGCACCAATACAGCTGCTGTATCTCTGTGCACTTTCCGTATTCCTATATTTTTCTACATACTTCTTCGTATATCTTCATACTTGGCCGGGTTTTTCTGTACTAGAAGTAATAAATTAGTCTTCCATTATTCAATATCGATAGTTAACTATAGCAATGCTGTATTAAGTCAGTGCTTTCATAATTAAACTCATATTGTACTTATACACTTTCGTGCACTATTCAAATTAGGTAGATTGTCAAGTCTGCCCTTATCTGTCCCTATCAATAAGACGTTCTCTGCCTCACCGTCAACGAATCATTGTTTTTTTTCGCTTTTCTGTGCACTACAAATAATTTGTCGTGCATTTCCCATCAACGAATCGACAGGTATTTTGCATTGACACACAATGCCAAACACAGTTGTAAAACCCAAGTATAGCCGCGAAGATTTATCAGAAGATGAAGAAACATCACGAATAGAATACATTCTTTCCTTCGAATAAAATAGGTGTGAACATGTGCATTTTCTTCGCTCACAGTCTCACGTATTGAGGCAATGTCTGCCTTCGAAAAAAAAGTGCTGACATACTGTTAGCGTATTTGGCTTATATTTCTTAAACTCAGTAAAAGGATACATTCATGGAAGTGTTAAGCGTTTGTTTGTGTAACTTGGAATTGTAGTGTACCAAAATCAAACATATCTCAAGCTGCTTCAGTCTATTTCGATACTTTTTGAAATACAATTATGAAAATATCGATGAGGAAAAAGTAAAAACAAAGACTCTATATATCAATATTGAATTCATAAACTGGGGCAGCGTGTTCCTCAATTTTATATTTGATATGATTGCATCAAATTACAGGAGAATAAAAAAAACTTACACCTTTTTGCAATATTGCTGCTGTCCCTCTAGAATTCACTTTTGGATCCAATTTATTTTATGATAGGTACAGCTGAAGAAGAACCTAAGGGATAGAGCTAGTTTTTTTGAAAACGTTCCATTATAACTGGAAACAAACAGTAAATGTATTTTATATAAACTATGTACAGAATCGGTATATATTTCACCAGAAAGAAAACAAGATCTCTTACTCATAGGTACGTTTGATTTGAATTTTAGTGTGACTCTAGAGCATATCATGTAAACCCTCCGACACAATAGAAGCCCCGCCCCCCCCCCCCCCCCCACCACCCACCACACCCCCACACCCCCATCTACACCCACACCTCCACAGTCCTTCCACCCTTCACACCCACACCCACACGCACACCCACACCCACACCCATACCAAGACCCACACAC
>CAJNSZ010002520.1:0-15087 GCA_905329745.1 Rotaria sp. Silwood2
CGTTTTTTTTGGTCCCGACGGTGTTCACATTAGCGAGGGTTTACTGTATTCAATTTGTTTTTCTGATTCCTTACCTATGGGAATCGTTCTTGATTTGTTAGAGCACCCTGCACTTAATCATAGTGTATGTAGATACAATTATCGTCGCTGCTTAAACATTAGATACTTTGAGATTAGCATGAATAAGATTTTCAGGCTAATTTTCTTAAAAATACGCACTTGACAGTATAGAAATATTTTCGTGTTCTCGGTATATTTTCAACTTGAACTTCAATATGAATAATAGAAACTTACAATTTTCATTTCTGTTTGCACCTTCTCCATTTTTAAAGTTTGCTTTAAAGCTAGGAGACATTATTAGAGCAAATCAAGCACTAAAATTTAGGTCGGTGAGAATGACAGATCTTATTATAGTCTAGATATGTACTGTGCCCATTTGACTACAATAGGAGTGAGCAAGCTTTACTGTGAAGCGTAGGGAATGTTTTTTTTTGATCGTTGTTATTTGCATTATCTAATAGCGTGCAATACACTCGATGAGATTTTTCTTTTCTCGACTTATATCAAAACAGAATAGTGTTCATTAATAAATTGGCCCTCACATTGTTTTGTAAAACACTCCTCCAGAACACGCTGTGCTTGCATAAAACATCCCAAGAACAAATCTTTCTTGAAAAACTACAAAAAATCATCTATAGGTTGACTTTTAACATGTTTGTCACCGTCCCTTCACTCATGATTCTGTATGCCTTTTGCATAAAAACTCATACGGTTACAATGCAGATCTGTTCCAATCAAATTTCGATCTAAATACTATGTAAATTCTTGAAGATTGCATTATAGGTTCTTTAAAACAATTAATCTAAAATACCCGGTGTCCCATAAGTAAGGAATCAGAAAAACAAATTGAATACAGTAAACCCTCGCTAATGTGAACACCGTCGGGACCAAAAAAAACGTTCAGTATATCGGGGTGTTCATAAAGGAGAGGTTACAGCAAAAATAAATTTATATATCATTTATCACTATTTTAAACGTTATTTCAACTAGATTTTATCATTTTATTCAAGAAAGTGTTGTAAATTATGACTGAATACTTATTAACACAACAGAATAAAATAACTAATGAAGACTTTTTAAACACGTTGAAAATATTCATAAAGAGTTGTTTGTTTTGAATTATTCCCGTCGAGATATATATCCATGAGCTTCGATTGAAGTTGAACAATGTAGGAATGTAATTCAGGATATTCAACTGTTGACAATAAATGAAGACCACGAATCATTTTTATTGCTTCTAATAATGATGGTGGTTCTTCAACTACTGCATCATCTTCTGGAACTACATCTTCACTTGAAAATCCATCAGATGTTAATATTTTCTCGACATTGTCATCCCATATATTGAACGTTGGTACGTCGTCATCAATGCTCTAAAAAAGTCAAGAAACAAATTGTCAAACGTTTTCTATAATAAACTTCAAACTGGTTTGTTGAGAACTTACCACGAAGTCATTTGCTGACATTACATCACCACCAATGGTTATATGTTGAAGTGCTTTACCAAGTTCAGTAAGACTTGAATCTACGAGTATAATATTTTCATTTTCAGGTGTTGTTGTTGATGTTGCATTTGAAGTAGGAATAGAAGTTTTAAAACCAGCTGATTTAAAAGTATTTTGAATTGTTGCTTCAGTTACAGATTTCCAAGCACCATCTATCCACCAGATTGCATCTAATGCATTAATCTTAATATCTTCAACTGAATAAGCTGAACTGGCATTTGCTATTATATGCTGTACCAATTGTTTTCTATAATGGGCTTTAAAAGCCCTAATTGATCCTTGATCTAATGGTTGACTTTTGGCAGTTGTATTTGCTGGAAAGAATTTAAGAGTGATATTGTTTAATTGAATGTCAGGAGGATGCACAGGCGCATTATCCAAAAATAACAAAATCTTACGATTTTGTTTTTGCATCATGATGTCAAAACCATACAACCATTTAGAAAAAATAACACTGTTCATCCAGGCAGTTCTATTATAAAACCATGTAACCGGTAATTTTTTAACATCAAGACGTTTGAAGCATCTTGGACGAGCAGATTTACCTAAAATGATATAAAAGATAACAAACAGATGATAATGGAAAAAACAAAGAAACACTTACCTATTACTACCGGTTTTAGCTTGTGAGTGCCCGTCCAATTAGTACACAAAAGCACAGTATACCTTTCTTTTGAACGTTTACCACCCTTGCAATCATCTGTTCCAATAACAAATGAACGATCAGGTATTAATTTAAAAAATAATCCAGTTTCATCGCAATTGTAAACATCACATTCATTATAACCTTCAAGAATTATCGGCAAACGTGATGTCCAATCTTCAATTACATCATGATTTACAGCTGCTGCTTCACCACATATCATCCGGAACTGAACATTGTACCGAGATTTGAATCGATCAAGCCAACCACTGCTGGCTCGAAATGCACCTGTATCACATAATTCACCAGCAATCTTTTGAGCATATGCCTGCAAAATTGGACCGGATATTGGAATTCTTTTTGATCTTTGAAGGACGAACCATTCATACACTCCGTCACTAATCTGTCGATTGAGATCATTGTTTGTTTTTCGTTTCATCTTTTTATTCTTGTTACATTCATCATCATCCAAATATTCGTTTTTTCGTTTAAGAATATTAGATACACTTCCAATAGAAACATAAAATTTGTCTTTTAATTCTCGAACAGACATGCCATTTTCTTTATCTTTTATTAATTTGACCTTTTGTTCCAAATCTAAATCATTTCTGGACGTCATGTTCAATCTGACAAATATTGAAATAAATGTATTTTATTATGTCTTTATTCTCTCCTCTTCTCTACATTGATTGAATATAATTTTACAACCAATAAAATTCACGACATTGATTTTCCACTATTTTACTCACATTGCGCCACCTATCGTTGTTCACAATGATGAGGTTATTTTTACGGTTGGGACCGTAAAAAGTGTTCACATTTCTGAATCAAGGGATGTTCATATAGGACAGGTATAAAACCAGCAAAATGAGCTCGGGGAATCCTGAAGGTGTTCAGTTAAACAGGTTGTTCACAATGGAGAGTGTTCAGTATGCGAGGTTTCACTGTATCTCCATTATAGCTCGACCAAACGGGCTCATTTTTTTTATCAAGGATAGAGGTGTGTTCACGCTCGAAATCCGTACGGACAAGGTTGATGAGAATCTTTGTTAAATACCATTATTGACTTTAACAAAAGAATTTCACCTTTTCACAAATAGGTAAGAAAACAGTATACTTAACAAAAAGTCTCTCTGTGGACGCGTGCATAGATATAAAGCTTGAATATGTCTCTATCATTGATAATAAAATCAGCTCGTTTGCTCGAGCCGCACATGAAGATATTCAATTTTTTTTCGGTAAACTAACTTTTGGGCCATCCTACACATTGAATTTTTTCTATTTGTGAAAAGATGAAATTTTTTTGTTGAAGTCAATAATAGTATTTAACAAAGGTTCTCATCAACCTTGTCCGTACGGATTTGGAGTGTAAACATACCTCTATCCTTGATAAAAAATGAGCCCGTTTGGTCGAGCTATAATGGAGATATTCAATTTGTTTTTTCTGTTTCCTTACTTATGGGACACTCGGTACTATATATGCCTTTATCATATATTTATTAATTCAGAGTAAGAATCAACCAAATTCGAATCAAGTTCATTTAGCACATTGGTCGAAAATACCAGTAGAATCAAATCTTTTGAGGGTATTTTAATGAGTCGTGCATAAAATATCATGTTTGATAAAAAAATCAAAACTTGACTTCGTAATTTTTTGTGAAAGATTATTTAGTAGTAGTAGTAGTAGTATATTACTTTTATTTATCGTAAGAAGTGGAGAATAAATAGTATCATAGGGAGTATAGGGAGAACGACTTAGATGAACATCGTCTCTGCATTCTTACAAAAAAAAACAAATAAGAATACAGTATCACTATATGTGAAAGAAACTCAAATGAAAAGAGAATACAAATTATATATAAAAATTTACACAACATGACAACTATTAGATCTTCCTGAGTCGTCACTCATAAGAAAAGTTTTAATAGTAATATGTATAGGATATTTAACATAATGGAAATTGGTTCCTCATCTATATCTTTAAAGTTCCTCGGTGGTGATTTTTTGTTTTTCTTACGTAAAGCAAAAAACTTCGTCAAAAAGAGATTGCTTACAAGACGATAGTAGTATCGTATACGATTTGATGTTCTTCCTCTTGTTACAATTGCTTGCTTTTCCTTCAGTAAAACAAGATTCAAAAAATATTCCCTTAAGAATAACAGTTATTGTTTATGTTAAATAAAATCAGCAATGATTGAAGGATTAGTACGTATAATTGTGCACAATAGTTTTGAGAAATATATTGGTGTAAGTAATTCTATATATTTATAAGATAGAAGGTTGATTATTTCATCGTTCGTAACATCATGTCATCTATGTATGCTGCGCAAAATTCTACGATTTAAGGTTCCATTTGTAGTTGTTTTGTACGAGATAATATTGGGTAAATATTTAAAACAGATTGGTAGTATGAACGAATATATTGCGTAATATAATCGATACGAGATTACCTGGGATAGCATACGGCTGCTAGATAAACGTTTGTAAACTACAATATTTTTATTAATCTTTGACTGGATGTAATCGAGATGAAAATTGAAAGATAATCTAGCATCTAGAATGACACCAAGATACTAAAATTATGAAACTTATTCGATGATGTGATTTTCATAATGAATAACAGGAATAATAGGAATATAGGTCTGTTTGAAGTTTATTGATTGTTTCCATATTATTGCATAAGAGTACAAGTCTTTTATTACTTTGGAAATTTGTTGTGAAAGATGTGGAAAGAGTAATTGCCATGACTGAGTCACTTATGGTGACAGAACATTAGCAAAATCATCGGCAAATGGATGTTTAAAGTGGAGATTTGATACTGCTTTTAATATATCGTAATAAAAAGCAATAAATAGTACTGAGCCTATGGAAGAACCCTGAAGAACACCTTTAAATAATGGCAAATCATCTTACTTGATACCTTTAATTTCTATAAAGGCTGAACGGTCTATTAAATAATTTCTTAACCATGCAATAATGTACAAAGGGCAATTGAGACGTCTAAGTTTGAGTCAAAGAGTTTTAATTCATAGTTGATTAAAGGCAGACTTGAAACTGATGAACAACGTAGCAGTAGTGTTATTTAGTGCAAGACCTTGTCCAATTTGATCAACAATCGACAGGATTCTGGTAGACATATTATGTCCTGATCTGAAACCAGTCTCTTCTTCCGGTGGAATACCATTATCCCAAAACTATTGACGAAAGTGTATAAGAAACAATTTCTCAAACAACTTCGAAAAACATGAAAGTAATGAAATTGGGCGTGTATCATCTNCTACTTTTTACTCTCAACTTTTATGTACTGCATAGTGATAAAAAAGATGTATGACATTTTCGCTTTCGCATTACAACCTTGCGAAGTAGAGACAAAAAATACCGCTTTTCTCATTATTCTAGTTATTGCTACAGAGGTATCTCGGTAACCGATTCAAAACAATAAGTCATTTTTACGCATTCTCTAGGCCGACATCGTGGTTGATCTTAGGCAGTCAAACGATCAATCAATTTATTTCATGGACAACAAAATGCCAAAGTCCAAGCTTCAAAATGGTGAAAAAGTCAGTACGATATCTTTTGTTGTTTGTGAGTAATAAAGAATATAAAATACGGAGTTACTTTTCAATCACCCTTTGGGATAAAATCTTCACCAAAGAAAAGTAATAATCTTCTTCATAGGAGCGATTTGAATGTAAATGATTGAAAAATGGAAAGTACTTTTTAATGACTTACACTATATCATGTCCCAGAAGAGCTATACTATTTGCTACATGATATCAAAGCTATTAGTGATTTCATTTTAGTTAATCTACTTTTTGAATGTGATACTTCAAAGAAAACTGATACCTGTTATTGCAATCAATTATAGATTATTTGCGGAGGACTACTTTTCAAGGGACCTAATGCCACATTGTGACAATTACTCTTCTTATTTTTGACTTTGTGTTACAGCTATTTAAAGTGCGCTTTCATATAATAATTGTTCGTTTGACTTTGAAATGTTTCTGCTTTTTCTTCTGTTGTTTTGCACAACTAGGCTTGAACTGACAATAGCTATTCTTTTTGTATTTTTGACGAGAAACCCCACAGAGACCGCGTATAAGAGATCGTACAGAAAGATATTACAGCATGACTACTAATTTTTAGTTACCTTACCCGAGTAGATGAAATTGGTTTTCTTTTTCATCTACTATTACCTTCCAGGTAACAAAGAAGCAATGATGAACAAATTCACCCAATGAAGTAAGTCGAGTATTACTAACATAAAAATACGATTGTGTTCAAGTGACTAAAAGGAGCACTGTTGTATTTAATATTGTGTTGTCAGTAGTATAGTCAATCAATACATTGATAGAATATTGGGAGTGTAGTTATTGAGAAAAACCGAGTCAACGTTTTGTACTAACCGCAGTTTGTATCTGAGATCCTATATAGCTCAACTTTGATTAATCGATTTATCTACTGTCAACTCAAATAGTAATCTTCATTTCACGTTTTTGGAACAGATCTAAAACCGAAAGAAATTGATAAATTTTCTTTTGAGAAATGACGAATATACATTGGTTTAAAAGTTTTCATTTTTCTTATGTATGCAAAATGAATTGCATTCATATGAATGTATTTCATGTAAACTTTGAGATATATTTGGCATTGGCATTATCGACAAAATTATGTCAATTATAAATTTCATAATTATTTGTACAATAATTTATTGTACGGAAAGTACTGTGTACGATATTACAACTTCATCGTCGAACTGGCAATCTATTATAAGTAATTTAAAACCTGGTGATATTGTCATCATGCATCAGGGTACTTATACGACATCGGGTTCTGGATATTTTCAACTGACACTGAATGGTCAATTAACACAACCGATTATCATTCAAGGTGCACCAAATGAAGCGCGCCCCATTATAGAGAATCCAAACACTGGTCTAGATGCTCAGAATATTCTTAACATTCAAGGATCCAATTTTATGCTCAAGCATTTGGCATTTACCAAAGGCTCCAGAGGCATACGAATAGGACCAGCTGGTAAGAATATGAGGAATTTTCTATTATTTTCATTGTCTACCACTTCATTGACATAGCTACGTTCAATGCAATATTCGATGATCTGTATATTTATGATACCGCGACTACAGCATTCGCAGCGAACGATGCTGGAAATGAATACTATAATATTACATTGCGAAATACTGAAATAAAAATTACGAATACGTTTGGTGAGTATCCTTTCATTAATAAACCTGATTTATAGTTTGAAGTTATTTGAAACGTACGCTGCACTAGGGGGCGGATGTGTCTACTTTGGTTGTGTGAATGATTTATGTCGCATGCGGGATTCTCTTCTCGAACATAACTATTGTCATGATACAAACGGGCCACTAGGAGGTTTTCGGCCTGGATTTCAAGTTAAAGTAAAATTATAGACTTTATTTTAGATTACGAGTTCTCTCGAAACATTCTTATGTTTGTAGCCTGGTTCATACAATGTAATGATTCGTAATAATGCTTGTTACAAAGTTGCTGGACCGTGCATTCTCGTTTATGATGATTATAATCGTGGACGAAATTTTATTGTGGGTAATTATGCCATCCTATCGGGCACAAATGATTTCGGCATACAATGCACATCAGGAGTAACAGTCACAAATAACGTTGTTCTCCATGCCAGTAAGTTCTTCATAAAAATGTTTATATTCTAATACTAATTACTACTTCGTCAGAAAGCATAATATTCCCTGTTCGTGTAGTTTGCCTTTTTGTGTTGGTAACAACCGATTACTTCTCAGCCGCTTAAAAAAGAAACTTTTGTTTTGTCCTTTTCAAAACTGCAACACATCAACAGAATCAAGTTTGACTGCGAAACGTGTATAGACATATTTGTCATAATCTGTGGTAATAATGAGATTGACATGACATCTATGAAGGTATATCTTACAGTATCAAAGAAAACATATATTTAGATGAATCACAATGGTGAGTATTTGATTGTCTACTTGTACATCTAGCACTAATTGATGTTCGTATTGCATGAGATGATGGTCGAGAGTTTCTGCTAAAGAAAGAGCAATATTAACAAACCATTTTTTTTCTAAAGATCTTTGCTTTCTTCTAACAACAATAGATAATGATAAACTCATAATGACCTAGAGATCTACTTGAGTGTTTGGTCATTAACATTGAAATAGAAATACTTGTCAATAAGCAACATAAAACTACCAACCATTATCTACTTTTTCAACTAGATCTTGCCGGAATCGGTGTGATTCGGAACTCAATCTATCCCACTGTTGGTTACATTCGAAATATAACTATAAATCACAACACCGTCTACATGTCGAAAACAGATGCGTGTCTTCGTCTGAATGGCTTAACGAATAATAACATTCTCATAGCAAATAATGTACTCTATTGTGGAAATCAAGCATCAATCACATCCTCTGTTAACTTAGCTGGTAAATATATTTAGTTATCTGTGCGGTATTTTCTTTGTCTTAACTGCAACTTTTAATCGTTATAGGCTATCAAATTTATAATAATGCTGTGAATGGTCCTATGGACGCTTCAGGAATTCAATCCACTGGAACTTTCAACGTCGAAAGCAATGTCTTTTTTGATCCTAACAAGATGGATCTCTATCCAGCCGTAGGATCTCCGTTGATCAATGCTGGCGTACACATTAACAGTCAGCTTGTTACTTATGATTTCAACGGAAATAGTCGATCGAATTCGAAACCGACTGTTGGTGCTTATGTGAGCTAATCTTTTTGAAATAATGTTCAGTATAACATTGGTATATTTTCTCTTTCTACGATCTTTAGGAATATTCTACAGTAATGAATCCTGGTTGTAAAATAAACAGTAGTTTTAAATGTGGCTCATCTACTGCTATTACAACAAATTACTCCGCTTAACTGCACTCCAATAACAGAATATTGTCATCTTTCAAAAATTTCTCCTAAACGAATAAATTTTAAGCTAATCATAGCTCTAATTGGGTTTCACGAATGTTTGAAGTTTCAATTTCATAGATCACACTAAAGATGAATTAAAAGCGAAAGCATTTCGTTCTGAGAAAGCCAATATAAGATCAATATCTTTACGCATAAAACCTCAAAGAAGATTATCGATCTCGCTTATTTCAATATTTAACAAATTAATACTTTAAAATATTTCCAGATAAATACCAATGTTAGCGCATTTAAACGCACTTACTTCAAAAAAAAGGCTTCAGACTGATTTTAACAACATTGCAAGTTCTTTCGCCAATCTTGCTTTTCAGTGATAAAATCTAAATCTCTACAAAGAATTCATGCTGCACGACGAAAATTATATAGAAAATAGCACTAGGTTCACACGTTTTTGATTTCACTTATTATATGCAATTGTCATTAAAGCATTTGATATTTGAACCTATATCAGGAGCTGAAATAGGATCTATTTGATTTGTCTTTCTTAAAAAACTGATTATATCAGTACAGTCCGTTTTAACTAGAGATTTCTCGGTTCGCTTCTAAGAAAAGTGAGACTGATGCTATCTCTATGAAATGCGATGGTTTCACATCAAAATCGCGTAAAAATCAATAATTGTTAATAAGTCCGATTATTCTGAGGTCACAAGGCGATTAAACCATGCAAACAATTGATTTTTGTCAATTCTTTTAAATCAAGATCAATCTAGATCTGTTTTAAACTAATAATTGAGCAGTTCTAGTGAACTTTTCACAGGTAACATTTATATTCTGTTAAAGCTCTTCGTCTGGAGGGTGTGGCTGTGACTGTGGGTGTGGGTGTTGTGTGAGTAAAATGAGATCCACACCCACACCTTTTTTCGTGACTTGGTTGAGTGATCAAGGGCGTCAGTTGTATTCATGTGAGTGTGTTCGAAAGAAAACAGCGTATGAAATCGTGCTCAAGTTCTTCTCAAAATTGTAACATGTTTCATCGATGGGTGACCAGTTTCCTGATGTTGGCTACTGTGCCATGGTCTTACAATAATTTTCTGATGCTGATCATTGTTCTACTGGTAGCATCGGTTTTTTACCTGTATTTCGCCGGTATATAAATTTTCTCAATCGATCAGTCCGGTCGCGTATGATTTTTTCTTATGAGTCTCAAGTCTAATACAAAGTCTTAACTAAAATCGACAACGCAAGATTTTCTGGCAATTGGAGCTCTGTTCAATGATCATATCTTTGATAGCAAGCGCACAACAACTCAGAAGAAAAATTTTTCACTATCAGATGGTTAATATCAGCTGTTCTGTTTTGCAAAAAGCGAATCAGTCGGAAAAGATTATTTCTTGTTTACATTCCAGAACACGAATTTTATAAAGATTTGTAAACTACTCTTATTAGAGTTTTTTTTTACACTGCCGTTGATAGAGAGTTCAAATGATTTATTTGACCTTCTTGATAAACAATAATTTGATATAAACCATAAGAAAAAGTATTGCAGTCATTAATGTGAGAGCTGGAAAATATTTCCACATGTCCCAATTTGATTCATGATCGATTGATTGTTGTTCTAAGACTTTGCTACCCAATAAAGGACACTCATGTGTGCCATTGGGCCAACAGAATTTCAGATTACGAATTGCATTGGCAACTAATACATTATATGCAAAGCGAAATGTGCTCACCCATTTTATCCATCGAAGAAAGTTAAATACACTGTCCAACTCGACAAGAAAACCACTGAATATCATCATGATGACGAAAATGAGGCCAGCACGATCAAAGCCACAGCTGAACACATGTCAAAGTAAAAGCAAATGCTCAAAGTAAAATCAATTTTCTACTAAAAGACAAGCCTTTGTCTTCGAGATTCTGATATCTCTTCATTCCGCTTATCTGAACAGATATCAATCTTTTTTCTCAGGGTACAATTTGAGACGCTTGTTCTGAACCGCGCTCTTGGCTACAATAAATAAAACTTTTTCCATCTTACAACGCCAGAGATTTGGCAGTTTTTAAAAAAATGATTCAGTCAGAGTTCATCATAGAAGTAGAGCTATAACGGCAGATCTAATTCGAATCGAGTTCACTTTATGAATCAGCTATCTATGAAAAAAAATTTGAAAAATATTGAAAAAAACATTGATTATCACTAATTTTCTCAGTGAATCATTAATTTCTCGAATTTTTTCGACGAAACATTAGTTTTCACTAATTGTTTAGACAATATCACTAACTATCAATGTTTTCCAAAACTATAAATTATCACTAATGATTTCTAAAATCACCGATTTTGACTGATATTTTCCAGAAGAATTATTAGTAGTAACTAATTATTTCGGGGATTACTGATTTTCACTGATATCATGTCGAAAAATCAATAACAATCACTAATTTTTCTGAAAGATGCGAAGATACATGGAGAACGCTCATAGCAAGTAAAAGTGCACAGATATGGTCGATTGCTGCTTTCATGGATTATAATGGCGACGAAAAAAAATGTTCAAGTCTCAAAAGTAGAACCATTTGGTCTACAGTGAAAAAATGTGAGAAAACGTTTGTAAAAAATAATTTAAGTCCAATGAAACATTAATCTTAAAGTGTTGCTAGCGTTAGTGATCACTAGTGCTCATATTGTAAAAACTCAATGACCATGTAGTGCTAGTATTTGAAATTACTTATGTTCCCATAGTCTCTTTTTTTACATAGGTAGTTCCTAGTTCTGATTCTGGAAGTGAAGGATTAGTTTTCAGCCTGTTCAATCTAGAGCGTTAAAATGAGTAGTTTTGCTTTTAAGGCCCTCCCCCTCCCCCCTCAGAAATGAATTCCCACTCTTAGAATGGATCTTTTGAGCTGAAAATTTCAGGGATGAGTGATCCTGGAGAGATATGCTCCTGGTAAAAATTTCAGCCCGATTGGCCTTACCGGACCGGAGTTTCAGTTGAATCATAGGTCATTTTTGACCTTCAGGAGAATCGATATAACTTCGTCATAACAAGAGGTATCGGGCTCAGGCTGGCCTCAAATTAAAGCTAATGTCAGTACGCAACTTTTATCTGAACAGAATTTTTAAATTCAATCTTATTGATTTTTTATGACCATTTTAGTGGAAGGGTCTATAAATTAGTATAAAAAATGGTGATCGAACGAGAGTAAATTCCACTTTTCTCATCGCAGGAATCGACTTTAAAAAAACTGGTCGGACAAATGTTTAGCCTCATTGAGACCTTTGAAACAAAAAAAATATTGTATATATGGCGATCGGAGAGGGAGTTATTTCAATTTTCCTGTCTGGAAACCATGTTTTCAGAAAACCTCTAAAGAAGTTTTAGAAATGGATTTTTCATTCAAATGCAGGAAATAATGGGATAATGATAATATTTATGTGGAATTTTTGAAAGCACGCAATAGATGGCGTAAGCTAGCACTACAGGTCATACTATATGATATAAGAATGTTGATTTCATGCTGATAGAAGTAAAAAAGTAGCCTTCCCAAAAATAACAAAAACCGCGAAAATCTCTTCGAAAACCAGGTAGTGAGGTGGAAATCTCCTATGAAACTCTGTAAAAAGTTGACCTTTTTTTTTTAATTTATATATATATCCATG
Source organism: Rotaria sp. Silwood2 (assembly GCA_905329745.1). Taxonomy (NCBI): domain Eukaryota; kingdom Metazoa; phylum Rotifera; class Eurotatoria; order Philodinida; family Philodinidae; genus Rotaria; species Rotaria sp. Silwood2. The sequence goes on from CAJNSZ010002520.1 coordinate 12,784, forward strand.
CTCAATGGCTGTGGGTGACTTCAATAGTGATGGTAGAATGGATTTTGTAGTAACCAATTATGGCAGCAACACTGTGAACATTTTTTTGAATGCATGTCACTAAGATGCATTATTCATGAAATTTTTTCTTCTGTAATCATTAATGACACTATTGACAGCTTGTTGTTTGTGGGTGTAGGTAGATATACCAAACCCAAACCGTTTGAACTTGATAACATCAAACTGGAATCGAAGCCTGGGATCGAGTTCGATCGAGCTCTGACATGAATGAAAAAACAGCCAGTTTTCCACTAATAAAGTATAGTGGCTAAGTACTCAATAGGCAACCATCAATTGGACATTAGTGAAGCCATTCCCAATTTCGGAACGAGTTTTTTGAAAAAATTTGAGCCTAATTTTATTACTCTAAGAATTAATATTGAACCTTGATTAATTTTCACAAGTTTATTGTGTATTTTGTCACTACTCAATTTGACACACTTGGGATCCCCCTCACGGGTCGAAACAAAGTTTTTGATCTTCTTTCTCTGAGAACTCTTCATTGTTCGATAGGGATGAGTACACTGATGATAAATCTCAGTTAAGTTTTTAAAATTCATGGGATAATATAAAAAATCTGAAGGATGCTCGGAACACTCTCAAAACCAGATTTTGACCATAGATCTATAAATATCCGATCTGTGTTCATCTAATATATTTTCACTTGACGTAGAATATTTTCCTCTATCGGAACGTATAAGTATGTCTTAGAGGCGTAACTTTTTTTCTATTGATTAGTGCTAAATACCGCTCCGTTTAGGACATAATATTACAAACAATGATTTTTTCAGTATTATGAAGTTATAATTTACACAAGTGTATTACCCAAAATTGTTAATTGAATATCTGATTCAATGCGCTCTTTCTAATGAAATTGTTTTCGGCTTAGCATTTGATGTCTACTAAAAGGGTGTGGGTGTGGGTGTGGATGTGGATGACGATAAGAACAACACCCACTCACATCCACACCCGCGACACCAGCCATTAGTTTTGTTAAAGTTAAGTTTATCGTACGTACGTTGTATGTGATGACAGCATCGACATCCATTGTAATCAACGTAGAATATGAAATTTTATTTGCTTCACATTCGTATGTAAAGTCCGCAGTACACAGTGGTGTTGTGTAGAGCATAACTTAAGTTGAGATAATCTATGTAATCACAGGTCACAAACCAATGTTTTTCTTCGAGCCAAAATGGCGTTTTGAAATCGAGATATGAGTGATTCGACATCTCTAGATCTGTAGTATACGTTGTAAGCATTCGTAAAGAAAAACTCGAATTCATGTAAGCAAGGTAAAGCTGCACGAATGAATTGTTTCCAGTGAAATCCATCAGCAATAGTAGCGAACGGATCTGGCGAATATATAATTTTCAAATAAATTAATGAGAGTGTTAGAGATAGGATTGATTTAAGTTCAAACGTCGATATTCGACTATCAATCAATATTAATGATGTTAATTGTTCTTAGAAGATAGGAACAGACAATGTCGCAATACTCGCATCGATTTCATGCATTGAACAATGATTTAGTACCAATGTTTTTAGATTAGGTGTCTTCTGAAGTATGGCATAATATTTTTTTTGTGTTATATACATTAATGTAAGATGTTCTAATGTGAATTGTACTGGCCACGACATTTCTTCAAGTGCATATGATTCAGTCTTGAATTCGAGTTTACGAAGAGTAAGTCGATTTAGTATTGACGAGAGAATAGACAAGGTTTTGCTAATGAGACAATGTCCTTCTTGCCAATTGATGAACAATGATTTAAGCGTCGATGTAATGTCTGAATGTAAAGTTTTGCTTAGATCATCGTCATTAATTCCAAGAAGAGTTAACAACAATAATCGAGTAAATTGGTTAATATTAAACATTGAAAGAAACAATTTTATTTGACCTGGAGTCTTATTATCGTCTGAAAGTGTCAAAGAGAATACATTTTCAGCTTGAATAAGTGGACAAATATAATGGAAATCAGATTTTGAAATTGAACTGAAGTCGATTTGATATCGATTGTAGGTATTGGATATTGCTCGCAAGAATCTATCTACACGTCCGTTCGCTACGGTAGAACAAGTGCCGATATCAGCACAATATCATTGACTATCTTCTTTCTCTTATGTACACTGATGATTATCTCTGCGTGTACATCTCTCTCTCTCTCTCTCTTGTGTTCTCCCTTCTGTTTCTCTTCGTTCCGTCACGGTTGAGTGACTTGCGCGGAAGGGAAGGGAACTATAAAAGAAATGGATATATCGAAA
>CAJNSZ010002521.1:0-15079 GCA_905329745.1 Rotaria sp. Silwood2
GAATGCTTGTTCTCTGCATAAGGTGTTTCGTAATTTTATTTCGAGCGACTGATATCAAAAAAGTTAGTAAAGAATCGCTCCCGGATGGACTCGAACCACCAGTCCCCCGATTAACAGTCGGATGCGTTAACATTTACGCCACAGGAGCACGAGTATCTACATATTCTTGATAAAACTGCAGTTCCAATTAGAATACTTTCTTATAGTAGTGTATTCGTATTGAATCACATTGTTTTTCTAATAAGTATAAGTTGTTCTTATATCTATTGAAAAAAGAAATAACTTTTCACATAAGAAGATACGTCTAGCGCCTTGTATCTCTTAGAGATAATATTCTTTGTTAAGAAATGTGTAATGTATATTATGATAGAAAAGTAAGATGTTGATACATGTGGAATTTTGATCTATTTCTCTTCGTCTTGACTCATGTCTGCATCACCTGATTTAATTGTTATTAAATCGGTCGAGATCGGCAAGCTACAAGTGTTTGGTGTAATCGTATAACAATGCATGTAGTTAATCAAGTCTTAGAAAATCATTATCATGTAGCTTCTTTGACGATGAAATAATTTTTACACTATTGCTAATGGCAAGTACAATAGTTTGATCAGTGGTTTTTGTGGATTAACAAAAATAATCTATACCACTTGGGACATATCATATTGCTTCATCATCTGTTTTCATACTTATATTTTCAGTTTTATGAAAATTTTCAATGTAGAAAAGTTCGCAGCATACTCGATGTTTATCTATATTGTCTCTGTTAAAAACGATATATGCTTCTAAATCCTGTTCTATGTAAGACTTGTTCACTCTTGACTTAGTCAATGTATGTATTGTTTTAGTAGTAGGTCTATATTATTAACCGAGTGACTGTCAAAGAATTTATCACTTAGTTTGATGTTGAATTCACTGGCTATAAAAAGAAGATGAGTTGGGTGTGCATGACCCCACAACCACCCACACTCTAACCAATCAAACATTTTCTAAAAATTTCAATTTTTTTACTGCACGTTAGAGGCCGCTGAGGATGGAACCTGTTTTCGAATCTTGTTCAGTCTAAACTAACAAATTTTGAACTGGATATGCTCTTACAAAGTGAGAAATGTTTAGACTATATCAGTTACCAAATAAGACTAACTTAAAAAATATATCGCATATCTTCGAAACAAGGATTCTATTTCGATTAGAAAATTTCATTGAAAGTACCTAAGTAGAGGTTCTATTGAACGTCTAGAAGAGTGGGTATGGTGCCAAAAAAAGCAATTTTTGCCAAAACGTCTTTTATAGATGGCGTCGAATGAATTTCTATTTGAGTTCGGTTACATACGAATCTGAAACATATGCATATTAAGACAAAAGGGTGTGGGTGTGGGTGTGGGGGTGTGGGTGTGGGTGTGGGTGTGGGTGTGGGTGTGGGTGGGTGTTGGTGTGGGTGTGTGGGTGTCTGGTGTGGGTGTGTGGGTGTCGGTGGGTGTGGGTGAACTAACAGAAGTGAACACTCACACCCACACCCACCGACATCCACACCCACCCCACCCACACCCTGTTTAGCCAAAATTTTTGGTGATTTTCGTTGAAAAATATGCATTTTTCAGATAAAACGGAAAATGTTTTTCTTTTTTTCTCAGATTATGCTTTTTCAATCGCGCAACCCAAATTTCTCTGTCCAGGCTCATTCTATATATTTAATTTTTGTTTTATTCTTCAAGAGCATATCAAGATGCAGTACACCAAAGAGTCCTTTTTTTAAAATAAGCTTTTTTGTTATCATATAAGAAAACACGTCTATAGAAAAATACCCTTTTTTTGGGGGACTTTTAGACTCATTAAACTTGTGATCCCTTTTTTCCGTTTAAAAAATAAGTATTTAAAAAAATGACTCTGGTGCACTGCATCTTGACATGCTTTCTCAAACAAGAAAAAAAATTAAAAATATAGAATGAGTCTGGACAGTAAAATTTGGGATGCCAAATGAGCTGTTTTTGACCCTTGTTTGGCGAATATCTCGCTCAAACGTTAGGCTATAGTGCTGAAGATTTTACCATAGTCTCTCCACTACAGCCCCAACATATCCTGAAAATTTCAGCCAATTTGGACATATCTGGGCTGAGATTGACTTTTGCGGGGGGATATTGAATGTCGGGGCTGCTGTAATAACAGCAGTAGTTGAGCAGAATTTTTCTAGAATAATAGGCAATTTGTTTTTCAGGACAATTTTATTTAATATAATAATTATTTAGACACCAAAATGTCTGTATAAGAAATAACTAATATTAATAATGACTACAACAAAGAAAATATTTAACAACATTTAAAGAACAACGACAAAATTTATTTACAAGACGCGTGCAGTCTTTTCTCGATTAAATGGAAGAAAGAAGATTCGATAAAATAATAACATATAATTCCAAATAGCCAATACAACTAACAAAAATGATACCACATGAATAAAAATAATTAACAAGATATTTATTTTCTTTTGCTCTGGTGGAGACAACACTGGACTATGTAATAATTGACATTTCAATCGATTCTTTTCTATTTCTTCATCCATTTGTTGAATGATTTCTTTAATATCAATGTTTCTCTTACTTTGTCTAATTTTAAAAATGGCCTCGTTCCTACATCGATCATTTGCTTCTTTTAGTGCGATTAATCGCTCGTCGTTCTCTATATCAATATTCAAACGTTGCTTGTTCATTTTGAAATCATAAAAAGGTTCTTTCTCAAGATATAGAACAGTTAATAAAACATGCAAGAGAATCGGGGCATCACGATAAAAAATATTATCTTGTTGTTGAGCTCGATCAGCATTAAACATTAAACCTTGCCAAAGATATGTATACATAAATAAATGCCATCCAGATATGTAATAGTCATACAAAACATAATAAAAAAATACCAGGTCCACTGTATACATTGTATAACGATTTATTCGAAACCAAAAAAGGGTCCACCACGTGCAGTTATCCGGTACATCGATATATAGTGAAGCAAAATAATAATCTTGTCTCAATTTTGCATAACATTCGTTGTTTGATTGCATTTTTTCAATATAATACCAACTAAGTGCAACAAGTGCAATTTGAAACAATAAAATTGACCATAATTCTTTTCTTTCAGAACAATTAATAAATCGATAGGAGGTCGGCATTATTTTATCTATAAAACTTATCAAAAAGAAAATAATAGAATAAGGCACCTTAGAAAAAAACACAATATATGTGAGGCGTTCTTGCTCACATAGTTCAATCTACCTCCGATGTTGTGTGGAGAGCGACTCTCTTTATTGAAAAAAAAAGATGCACTGACTTTCACAACAAAAAAAGAATGACTGATTGCAGAGGCTACGTCGATCACGAAGAGAAAAAGCGAAGAGGTCAAATCAGATACACAACACATAACGGAGAGAGAAGGAGGAGAACGATATATGTCGTCATTTCCTAACAATATACAAGAAATTTCTTGTATTAGAAGCGTCTGATTACTCTATAAAAAAATGACATAATGAACATTTTTGCGTTTTAGCCTCGGTACCATCTTCTGAACCTTTTTCAAGTTCTAGCCAAAAACTACAAATTTTCCAGTTCCACAGTTTCTACCAAAAACTCTTTTAATTTCAAGACTATTTGGCTAGAACTTAAAAAAGGTTCAGAAAATGATACTGAGGTTAGAAGCCTAAAAGATTCATTATGACACTTTTTTTTTCTTTTACAGAGTACATTAAGTACTAACAAGTTGAAAGAGAAAAAAATCTTTAAGAAAAAAAAATGAAAAATATGGGAAAAAAATAAAAAAAAATTGGCACTTCGGCGTGAAATTTAGGGTAAAGGTCTGTTTGTTTAATCAATTCTCTTGCAATGTTTTCTAGTTGTCAGTCAATGGGGATATTTCAAGATGTTGATTTGAGATGCCCGATGAGTTGATAGAATTGTAAATATATACATCCATCGTCGACTCCTCGACTTATTGGAAAATAGCATTCTGATGAGTCGATATGGGGACTTCAATGCCCATCGAAGAACTTGTCTCGATAGGTTTTGATGGGCAAAATTCGCAGAGATTCGAGCGGTAAATATATCGATCACTCGAAACTTTTTTTAAATTTCAAAAAATTTTTCTTTTCAGTATGACTTCTTTTTCTTAGGGTCGACATCTATCGATTATTTTTGCAGGAGAAAAGATTCGAACATACGTATAGTGTTTGGAATAATATTTTTTCAGGTGATAACAACGTAATTTTAAATAGCATCAACAGCAAAATTGATACCAAATTAGAGTGCGTCAAAAATAGGATTTATCAATACTAAATAGTAAGGAATATGGCAACTTTTCAGTGTCGAATTGAGAAAATTTCTAGAATTTTATGCCATATTGTCATAGAAAAACTCTTCTCATGAGACATTCAAACTAAATTTCATTTAAAATGATGAATATCACAAAGTAATATTTATTGTTTTTTAAAGTTTGATACACATAATCAGTGATTAGTATGGCAACTATTATCGTTCTTTTCAGCATTAAGAGAAGATGCATACTAACATAAAAGAGTTTTACATAACTCAATGTTTATTTGCTGCCATGATTGTCAAAACATCTGAAATGTGTATTTTTAGAGTTTCTTTGTGATAACAGTTATGTTCCATCCATGACAACATTTTTTTAAACTTTATGTTTGATTATTATTCTTATGTTTCCAGACTACGTGTCGATTGCTTTGTTATATTCATCATTTTAAATGAAATTTAGTTTGAATGTCTCATGAGAAGAGTTTTTCTATGACAATATGGCATAAAATTCTAGAAATTTCCTCAATTCGACACTGAAAAGTTGCCATATTCCTTACTATTTAGCACTGGTAAATCCTATTTTTGACACGCTTATATTTGGAATAAAATCTTGTTGTTGATACTATTTAAAATTACAGTGTTACCGCCCGAAAAAAAAATTATATACAACCCTGTACTTACGATTATGATGCTTGTATACATCAGATAAACTAAAGGGTGTCCTAGAATAAATTGTACTAAAGCTCAGTGGACTTTTTTCTCATTTTCTTTTTATAGAAAAAATTCTTTTATACGGTAAAAGATAGAGAATTTGAAGCTCTATAAAATGATGTTTATCTTAAACGCAGATGTATTATCATAAGAAACAACGAAAATGAAAAGTAAACATAGTGGAAAACATGCACTGCGATGTGTGACTAACAGGTCGAATCTTCTTTGAGAACAAGTTTACTTTGATGAATTAGTGATCACATGTTTATATTTGGATCCTAGTCCATTTACTAGTTAAATTCATGTAATAAAGAAAATTTCATCGAACGAGAAACTGAACTGGTTCACGACTTCCAGTATGTAGCAAAAAGTCGACAAAATGTTTTTACACCATAATTACGTACTATCGAGTGTTTTTAGATTTTATAGTGGACTGTTTCAACATAGCACATAGATCTAGACTAAATACTATCTTATAGAGCCTAAATTCTTCTATCTCTTAGTATGTATAGAAAATTTCGTTATGAGCAGAAGATAAAAAAGATGCAATAAGGTTTGGTGCAAGTTTTCAGGTGACGCATTTTTACTGTAAGAAACATTTTTTCGACTTTTTTGCTAAATACAGTAAAGTGAAACAAAATTGCCGTTTCACACACAAATTTTGTCGAAGCCTATTTTTTCCGTTACTCAAGCGACCACTTTAAAACTGTTTACAAATGTTACCCAGTAGTCCTATGTATCTAATGAGACTGGTGTGTTCCCAAAAGTGTTGTTGAATTCCATGAAAATGGTGTATCATTCAACTGCTAACTGCCTGTTCCTAGATCGATGAGTCATCTTACACTACTAGAGTAATGATTGCCATTAGTGCTACTCGAAACTGTCTATGTGATGAACACATCTGTCCGTACTATCTAATATAAGTTTACTCAGATCCAACAGTGAACCTCTGTGGGGCATCTGAGCTAGCAAAGCGACTTTTCAGTCGCATTAACACGAAATCATCATGTGGCCATCGAATAGCACGAACTTTATGCCAATTAAAACCTTGTGCTCGATACCCGAGTGATTTTCTATGGAAACACTCTCAAATCTTGATGAATTGAAGAAATTCTTTAACAAAACTAGGACGAGAGATCCTGGATCAGAACCTCATCAAAAAAACCGTTAGATTTTGTCGGACTCGACAGAATCTAGGCCCAATCTCATGATTTTTTTGGCATAGGATTCTGACAATCGGATCCCATTGTCGAAAAATGTTTGAATGATATGGTAATCCTATTGGATCCGACTATTAAAATCCTGTACTAAAGGTTCCAAGAATTTCCGATTGAAATTATAAGGACCCCATGGGATCCTACCGGATGGTTCTGACCTGGTAACGACCAGATAGAATAGGAATGTAACCTCTAAGTTGTATTACCGCTTGCCGGAAAGCAAGATTTTTTGCTCTTATTGATTTGAAGGGAGTGCGAAGCTTTTACTAATTGCTATAGTTGTAGACTATAGCACATGTCTAATCTATTAATTAACCGATTGACTACGGGTTTAATTTTTCAGATACAATTTTACGCAAAACGTTTCAAATGTTGAAATACATATTTATTTATTCTTAAAAGGTTTGCAGAGCATGAAAATCTGTAAAACAATCGCCAAGGCATAAACGTACATCACACTCTGTGCACTGATAATGTGAGAGCACATCTTTTCTTTTCGGACGTCTCAGTGTTACTGCAGACAACACATTTTCTTCTAGGTGCTAACTGTGTGTCTGTAACTGGAATTGGCGAGAGAAAGTGTCGTGCAATTAATCTGAGTGGTGCAGTTGTTGATGAAGGTCTACCCCTGATTGCTACTCGTTGATTACCATACTTTTGGGTAATATCGCGAATTATTGAACATATATGCACTGATGCATGACATCAGAAAGAACGGAGATATAGATGGAATACATATACGTATATATGACGTCACCAAAATGACAGAAAGAAAGAGATGATGTACAAATCGTAACGTCACCTCGACCTGGGTAAATACAAATATTTATTTGTTTCTATTATTGGATATTTCTTCGAGTATAAAATGATTGTCCTAGACGGATATTTTCACACTTAATGAAAGAATATTTTTCTTGATCACTTAAAATATACTATAAAGATATTTTATCTTCTTCTCACATACTTATGTTCAGTTCTTTTATATTTTGTAAACGATTGATATCTGTCTGTAAAAAACAAATTTATTGATTGTTGTTAATCAAAACTAATATCCATTTTTTGAAATAAGTCACTTGGGGAGAATGCTTATAAGTTTTGAAAGAAAAGTAATAGAAACCTACGGTTTTCATCATTCGAAAGAATGAAGCGGGGGACATGAATCTATATAAAAATTGATGGATCAATTCATAAAAGTCCACGCTACTTGCATCTTCAAGTTTGCCTGAAGATTGCAGTAAATATACCCATTCTTGATATTTAATCTCGGCATATAACTGATTCTAACATTAGATATACAGCAGACGGTGCCTCTCCATCATTTGAACTCAACAAGATAAAATGTTGAAGTTGTCTTGTTTGAAAGAAAAGGAATCCCTGAAAGAAAAAGGAAATTGCATGTTTCGAAATTTGAAGCGTATTTTAGCGGTTTTCGACAAATTATTAAAAATTGGCAAACATGTGCCTTGTTTAAAAGATTGACTCTTATATAGACTCATGTGCCCCGCTTTATTCTTTCGAATGGCGAAAATTGCAGGTTTCTATCACTTTTCCTTCAAAAGTTATCAGCATTCTTCTCAAGCGACTTATTTCAAAAAATCAATATTAGTACGTTGTAACATAATATATATTAACAAATAACGATGACTAATACGAACAAATAACAAATATCACACGAATATCATCACAATTTGTATGATAATGAAACATAGATTATGTAAATGAACACAACAAAGTAATCGTGATATAGTAGTCGATATAAAGTATTTTTTACAGAAAATACAATAACTATTAAATAATAATTAATGCTTCTATTTTTAACAATAAATGAAAAATATGAGTATGTGCTATTTACTAGATCAAGAGAAGTCAGATGATGAAAATGCTTAGAGAATGAATGGCGTTTTCTATGGTCTAATAAAATGACAGTAAATATGCCTTTTACGATAAGAGGTCGCTACATACTTGTTGGCTGTTCATCGTTTTCATTTATCTATTACATGACTACCTTAAGGATAAATAATATTTTACTTTCTAATAAAGAAATCATTTTTGATAGTAATCTAGTCTTTAATTAAGAAAATTGCTTTGAATTGAAGAAATCACGTGTTTTTATATTTTAAATACTGCTCTAATATCTAACTTGACAAGAGTTTGTTAATACGAAAAAAACCTATTCAATGTAAAACAACTAAAAGAAAGAGACATTCAATTAGATTAGAAAATCATTCAATCTATTTCACGCTCTCAAAAGTTGTAATGCAGATTCTTAAATAGAATTTATGGATCGTTTGTGAAAATAGTACGTTTATTGTCGGTTAAACAAACTCGACGCATCTTTGAACGACTATCTTTAGATCAGAGTGGATGGAATAAATTCCATTTTGATAATTCTTTTTCATAAACAGAAGCTATTCTTTTATTAATATATTCTTTCAAACATGTGACTTGTTCTTTGACAGTACATATAAGAAAATTCTTTTAGAGGACATGGACACTCAAACTATTATCTCGTTTTTTATGATAGATCTAAAGTTAAAAGACATTGAGATTGGACCGAATACATAAAACGAGATTCTCGTTGATATCATACCGGTTTCAACTTGAAGTTAGAGATCATCGGGTCCAAAAATTTTGGACCCGAATTCGAAACCGAATATATAGAAATTTTTTAGACAAAGATCCGTACTGATAACACCTTCAATAAAGTTTTCTTATTGAAATTCGAAAATAGCTTCGAATATGCAGAATATTGTTTTCCTATTATTTGTATTCTCGACCACTAACATACCTTAGATTGTTTGTGTTAGAGCACGTCGCGGTCCAAGATTTTTGAACCCTCAACCAACGATCTCTATTTGACGTGCTATTCGCCATCAAAAAACAAGATCACCTGCATTCAACAATTCTGATAGTTTCCACCCGCTTGTTCTGGTTTTTCTTATCCATCTGCGGAAATTTTATTGCTTTCTGATAATAACCAATGTTCGTCTCCTTGAATTACATGAATTATATGACGTGTGTAATCTAAAGCGTCGTACAATTATATGATGATTGGAACTGACATAATAATTCATAGATCAAAATCTCATAAGATCGACTATTGTTTGATGAAAATTTCGTGATTTGATCATCAAATCTTTGTTACAGTACTTGAATCAAACCTCAACCTTTTTGTTTTACATTATATATAGTTCATATCTCAAGAATAGTTTGCGACTAGATACTCCGTCTCACACTTCTACAATCAGAAAAATAAGTTTGATTTTTGGTACAAGTTTTATCCAATCATTGTGAGTTTCATTGCACTCAAAATTATCACACATTTCACCACAAGATCACATACTAATCAGTAAAATATTAATCATCTATCTCTCTATCATAACTCATTGACTTGCGCAAGGAGAAAAAGAAATGCACATGTAAAAGACTATATATGTATTGCCTTAATTTTCCCTCTGACCATTCAGGTCCTAAAGGGACCGAGTGCTAAGATTCAACGGTACACAAAAATAGAAATAGAAATATACTTAAGTATTTAGGGCATACGAAAAATAGTGGCGGAGATGTACTAATTTTGTATGAATGCTTGAAAAAATTTTCTTTCTATTTAGACTTGTAGCAAAACCAAAGCCCTGCATGTCTACGCTATTTGGTCATTATTCATTTAATATCGTAATAATAAAATTTCGATAAGATCTGTTTTTTTATAATACGTGTCGGTTCTTCTAATGCCTATTGGATATTTTTGAATAACTTTTGATAGAAACAAGATACAGAGTTGCGATTTTCATCGTTCGAAAGAGGTGATGAAGATGCATCGAGTCATATATTATAGGTTTTCCTAGTGTACTGTTTGATATTTTTTTAATCAATTTTCTAAGTGTGGGAAATATGGTTTCATATCAAAAGGAAATAGCAAAAACGTTTTTTACAGAAATTGCCAGAAAAATCAATCAAAGCGTCGACTAGGATTCCAATAAGTTCTGAATAATTAGCTCTAAATCTCTGAACCTCGTGCAGTTTTGTAGATGTTTCACGGGGGTTTCAGTACATACCTGACAATTGAGCATTCACTGTAAACACCTCACGACTAGATTTGTGTTCAAAGAAGTCGATTGAAAATTTTTAACAACATCATGTCAAAAAGTCTATAATATATGATTCGATGTGTCTTCATGTTCTCTTGCGAATAATGAGAAGTGCAGCTCTATTATGTTTCTATCAAAAGTTATTCAAAAAATATCAAATAGACATTAGTATAACTGGCATACATCATAGAAAAACAGATCTTATTGAAATTTTATTATTATGATACTAGATGAATAATGATCGAATAGTGTTAAAATGTAGGGCTTTGTTTTCACTACAACTGTATATAAAAAGAAAATTTCCTCAGGTCATATATGCGAAGTCGAGATACATTCGCCACTACTTTTGGTATGCCCTAAGAATAGTAATAAGAGAGATTTTTTTGTATAACTGAAAAAGATTGGTTTAGTATGATTAAAACCGAGGTATTTCACTATTTTTTGGGTTGAAAAATTTCCTTGGTTGAGTTATTTTCATCTTCAGAAAAGAAAAACAAGCATTAGGTGAACGTGAATATTACAAAAGACATGTTAGAGATAAAGCCCTAGACATAATCGACAACTACCCCCTCCTCCTGAATTGAAGATCTTCTTGAATAAATGAAATAAAAACATATTAGAAGATCCTGTCTCGAGGAAATCAACTTTTTAAATTAAGTTTTTGTGGTTATTGAATTAATTTAGCACTCATTTTCATCATAATATGTAGGTTTATTATAGGCAAGGTTTTGCTTGTCGCCAAACCGAATTGTAAATTTCGAGTTATAAAGTTCTTCACCAACAGCTAATATGAAAGAATAGCCTATTTCAGAATGCGTTTCTTGATTGGAAAAATATATTGAAACTATTTTAGTGTTCCCTTTCAGCTTACTCAGAAAACGTCTTTATATCGTGTATATGAGAAAAGTTCTCAAGCTCATCAGATCCAAGAGAGTAGTACACTCTCATGTGTAATACCCAAATGGATCTTGGTAAAATAGTAACATATTAGGTACAAGTCCGTTGTATATCAATTAAAGCTTTCTTTAACATTGAACTTCTTTTAGAAATTTAAAAAAGTTTTCATCACAAAACAGTCTTTCAAAATTAAACAGAACCCAACTTCATGTAAATATGTCGGAGTTTGTTCTATGAATACTAATAGATCTGAAAACTCATTTATTTTCTGTGTAAGACTGAAAGGGATTTTTCGAAAAAGACACAAAAGAATACACAGAACGTATGTTCGATTGGTGATTTTCTATGAACTGTCTCTTCCTAAAGCAACCATTGTACATTGAAGTCAAATTCAGATTAATAACTATGCTAGTGGTAGATTTCACTAAAAAATTTCCATTCATGGTAATATGGGCGTGGGTGTTGCTCAACTCATCAAATCCACACCCACCCACACCCACACCCTACTTTTGTCCAAACACTTTTACTTTTTATTTTATTTAAATTAAGTTAAATTAAATTAAATTAAACTAAAATAAATTTTTATCTTGTAAATATGTCTGAGGAAATGCTGATACAACTCTTATACCTGATTCTGGAAATTTCTTAAATAAAATAAATAAAATAAAATAATTACTTATTAATAAAATATACTTGAGAAGCATCTACAGGACAATAAACATCGATTTCAAATTGATTAACATCTGGTGGAATAGCAATATCAGCAGAACTTTCATGTACTGCAAAAGGTTAAATAACCAAGATCATATTTATGTAATTCATTTCCAATATAAAATCAAATTCCAGAATTATCATAATTATCTATATTATTATATAAAAAAATAACTTACGATGCAAAAGCAATGGCACAAAATGTTGGCTTCTATGTTTCTTGGATAGCTCTTCGATAAACAAGTGTCAACAAGAAAGTTTTGGCATACCAATTGATAGAAAAATTTCTCCTCTTTCGAACAGTGTATGAGTCATATTTAGCACATGTTCATAAATGAAATATGACTAGAATGAAAGAGAAATATTCGCGCAATCAATTCATGATTTTCAACATGAAATCGTCAACAGTATCTTGATAGACAATGATCAATTCGATTTTTTATACTCTTTAAAAAGCTCTTTCAAAGTTTGATTACTTACACTTTTTCGAAGTTCTTAAAACCATCTTCCAGATGGCACCTAATTATAATTAACTGTCATTTACAAGATGTTCTTTTTGATGGGTGCATACAAAAATTGAAAATTCACTGTGCAAGTGTTTCTCTTTCTTTCTTTCTTTCTCATTTCATTTATAAACATGTATAGTCCTCTGGGGTAATTCGGATCAGAATTTCGAAATTTCATTTTTTAATCGCTCGTTTTCATTCATCTGACGTTGTAGAAATATGATTGTTTTATCGTAAATAGTTCGAAGTATTCTCTATCTACTGACGAAAGAATCATCGAAAAATAATGCCCTGAAAAAAAGTATTGGCGAAAATGCCAAAAGTACCATTGAGCTGATCCGAATTATCCAATATGGGGTAATTCGGATCAACTCGACAAAACAGGTGGGGTAATTCGGATCACTCCAGCAGAAATTGCTATACTCATTTTCCCCCATCTCCTAGCTCGTTTACATCGACGGTGATCAAATAAAATTATATATCATTCGATAGCCCAAAGAGTCCTCTATGGGACCTGAAAATATCTCGGCGATTGAATGAGCCGTTCCAATATTATATTTACAGCAAGAGCACCTCTATCAGCCACTAGAAAATTTGTCTGGGGTAATTCGGATCAGCTAAGCAATTTCACCTGGGGTAATTCGGATCACTCGAGCTATTTTAGCTGGACATAACTTCTCAAACCTCTAGCACTTTAACTGTACAGAATCAATTGAAACGCCTGACACAAAAGTTGTTCGTCTTTCTTTGCTCTATCTAACCATGGTAAAAGATTTGGCTTTTCGTGTCACTGACCAAGGTTAATATTGAAAAAACGAAATAAGGGAAAAATGTCATTTTTTATCACACACCCCTGTGATGTTTCAATAAATATTTCGAAACTATAATAATAACTGGTTGAGAAAAAGTTTGAATTTTCATATACAATAATGTTTGCTCTACAAAATGGTATAGAAGAAAAAATATTTAACGTCATTAATTGTGCACTATCATGAGATTTTCACTGGCACACGAAATGAAAAACTGTACAAATAAAGAAAAAACGAGTGATTTAAAGATTTTTTCGACACGAATAGGTTCTATGTGTTCATAGAACATGTATATGTATTGGTTAATGAAGTTCAGAAATTGATCAGTTCGAAATGTCCGCCTCTTCCTATTAACCCGCTCAGTTGTTCATGGAAAAATACTTTTACAAGAAATATAGGAAAATTACTTAGCAGTAATACAAAATCCATTTATTTTAACTAAGTTAATTTTGCTTATCTGTGCTCAAATTAACAATATCATGAAAATACTCGTATAATATTTTGCTATTTACAGGAGAAGTCATAATTGGGTCTACACTTTGAAAAGTATGTCATACTTATTGCACCTTGTATATGTCCACCATGACTGCAACCATTAGTTTAGAGCAGCTAATATTAATTTTTCATATTGACTTTGATAGCATTGCACCGTATTTATTGCAGTCATCCTTTTATTTTAGTGTCAATCACATAATAAATGTGAATATTTAGAAGGTGATATGAATAAATCAATAAAATGAACACAACTATTTATGGTCTCGAAGAGAGAACCTAGCAATTGTATAGGGAATAATATTTATCTTATTGCCCCTCGTTCATTCACGTAATGCGATAAGAAAAACACCTCAAGAACATAGTTGAAGAGATGATTCATAAGGAATATACAAATAAAAAAGAATTGTAGACCAATGTTCCACCGCAAGATATCACATATAAAATTTTAGACAATGCCTACATTCTCAAGTTACGATGTTCTGAGTGGCAACATGCTTCAAAATGTTTGATTTTCAATTTTGTCTCCATGACTTACACATAAACACTATAATTTATCCTAAAATTCAGCAGAGTAGAGAAAATTGTTACAAATAATCATAAAGTAAAATAACAATTATTATCAAACTTTCAGAGACCATATGATCTCAGAAAATGTTAATCGAATTTATTCTCTTGTAAGAACTGAGGGATATTATTTATTTTAAAAGACTCTGTCAATATAGTAAAAACAACATTTCTCTTGAAGCTATCATCGTGTAAACATGTAGGATAGAAAGCTGAGACTTGAATTTAGCTGACTCGTGAAGTCCACAGCTGCTGCCAAAATTAGCTGAACCCGTAAAACTAATGCAAAATTCTGTAAAAAACTGTCCATCAGTGATGCTTAATCATTTGGAGAAGTTTTGTCTAGCACCATCAATTCAATCAACATTCGGCAGAAACCCTTTTTCTTTTGCTTAGATATCATTTATTGATCATTTCTAAGTCAATGCATCTTACTTGTGATACTACTAGTACTTTAATGCAACGAAACTGCAGTATCATTATTCAATGTCATAGTGAAGTGGGTTTAGCTCATAAAAAGTAAAAACCTATAGATCACATATCAATTAAACGAGATTTTGAACATTAGTGACAATCATAAATGTAAATCTATGAGTGGCTTTAAGATTTCCAATAATTCTTCCAATGCTACATAAACTTAACAGCAATTCTAACCATTCGTCAAACTATGCATCCTCATAATATAAATCTGATTATAGCGCACAATTAATGACGTTAAATATTTTTTCTTCTATACCATTTTGTAGAGCAAACATTATTGTATCTGAAAATTCAAACTTTTTCTCATCC
>CAJNSZ010002524.1:0-15064 GCA_905329745.1 Rotaria sp. Silwood2
CACACAAATGAAAACGCACAGAATGAACACCGAATTCGAGCCAATGATGACGATGTAGCGTGCATCGTTGCTTTTCTTTTGTTTATTCTTCCGATACCATATATCTTGACACCGAATGCACCATGCCAAGGGAAAGGATCGAACCTTCTGATCTCTGACTGTAATCAGATGCATAGAACCACTACGCCATCCCCGGCTTTTACAGTTGAATTACAATAGCCTATCAAGTACTATTTAGAAATCATATGACTAGATGTTTTTTGTCATTTCTGACTCCTTATCTTTGTAATAAATCTAAAATGGTCTCTATATTTGCGAAAAACCTTTCGAATTGTTTAAATTGGCATTTTCTTTAACCCTCAAACGCCTACCTGTAGTTTGCCTAAATTTCAGTCGATTTTAGTTAATCATGTTTGTACATAGTGTCTTGACCTTTATCTTTTCCACTCATGTCCTGTAAGAGACAACAAGCTACACTGCTATTATCAACTAATTTGATTTATTAACTGTGGATCCAAAAGCGGAGACAGCCAAATGTTTAGATGCCGCTTTATCCACTGGGGTCCGCACGGACCCCAGGTGGGCGTTTGAGGCTTAAAAAGCTGGGCTATTCCTTTTTATGACTAATAATTATAAGATCTCTAATACTTTTATAGAGGTAAAATGATAGAAAATTTTCAGTGACATTACCGTTGCACTTTCATATGTATGATCTCTAATATACTAAGTTCGTGAAAAAATATAATATTTAAAATACTTATTTTAACAAAAGTTTCTCATTTTCTTGAAATATTTTTTTCTTAAACTTATATTAAAATTCGCAATCAAACAAGTTTTAGTTTCATATCAATTCTTCGTATAAGCCGCAAGTGTGAAATATGTATGATAAGAATTTTAATACTCATACTCATACTCGAAAACTATCAGCATGAGGTTACTATTCCTTTTTTGATGACTGTATAATTGACATACTGAAGAAGAGATATATAAATAATCATTACTCATAGCTTATTTGTTCTAATAGATGAATTATTCGTCGAGAATCAAGTGTATCATAATATATTATCAAATCCTTGTGAATAATTTACATTTAATTCCTTATTCATTTTGGTTGAAATAATATGTTAAAGACTTAACGATCAGGGTACTCATTTTTACAATTTGCTACAAAATCAAATAATCTTTGAATATATATCTTCATGTTCTATTCTACATACAAATTGATCTAATATTTAAAATGGTATTTGTTTAATTAGATTCTATCAAAACTGTGAAACAAAGAGATTCTATTAATGAAACTTGGTCAACTTTCTCAAGAGCTTACAAGAAAATTATTTCAAGTAACATTTACTACTTAAGCTTACATTGCACTCATAGGTAAGTCTCAATTAAACTAGTCAGTTTCTATATAATTTGTTCCTGCCAATTTCTAGGTACTTCTTGAAAAACCTGCTAACAAAGTTTTGATTGAAAATTCTACACATAATTTGTATCATCGAGATCTTCTTTCAAACTCAATATGAGGTCAAAGAACGATTGTCATGTGTAGTTATTTCCTCCTTAGCACTTTAATACATTTTGAGAAAATAGAGCTTTTTTTTCATGTAAATAGTTGTTTTCTTTTTCTTTCTAAAATAATTTACTAGGGAGTGTTGATCACATGTATTTTAAACAAGTCATTAAGGTATTCATCTATGATCAAATAATGTAGGCATACGTGATGATACAGTGAATTTTATTGCACATAGAAACATACGAAAGTAGTTTAATTTTAATTTAGCAATTATACGAGTACTAAATGATAAGTTATGCATCGAAGTTTATATGATAGATGCAAATAAAAAACAAAAAAGTTTATAGCAATTTTTAAAATAATCCTTGAATCTTTATTTGATTCAAAATATATTGATCTACTTGAGGAAAATTTATCTGACCGAAATAATTATTTATTAACATCACTAATACGGCTTAAACTTTATTATATGTCACCAGATATTGAAGAACAACTTGCTGCATTAGGTTATGGTGATACAATGGGACATGTATTTTTGATGACGAAGGATGACATAGTTCTTATCGATATCGATAGATTTATTCAAAACATAATAGCCGATTGTAACTATTTAAATTAATATTAATCAATTCATAGTTCTCATCGTTTCTCTTATAGAAGGAAAATTCGTAAACTATTAACTGATCGTACAGATGATGTTGATACTGATCATATAGTGATTCAGATTTTGAAGCAGATCAACGTTCTGGAAGATCTCCTGGACCTACTAATGAACATGAAAAGATAAGAAAGCAAAATAATGATATACAATGACGAGGGTTGGTGTGGGTATGAATGAAGAGAGTAGAATTAACCGTACTTGCACCGACACCCACACCCACATACCTCACACCAAGGGAGAAACAGCTGATATTTTTGATTTAAATCAGAAAAATCAAATGTAACTAATAAATCTTTAATCCCTATTGTTCAAAACATCACTTTACAGTGGAACAGCTAAAATCAGATTTTCTTGATTCCTGTGATTTCTTTGATTTTTCTGATTTCTTTATTTAAAATCAGTTAGTTTTAAATTAGAAAAATCAAGAGGAAAATCAAAAAAAGTCAAAAAAATTAAGAAAATCAAAAAATTAAAAAAAATCTCATTTCAACTGTTTCCTCATTGCCCCAAACTCACACCCTTATTTTCAGATGGCCATAATTTTATTTAAATGGATTAAATAATAAAGAGCTATTTAAATAAAGAAAAAAAGCATGTCAATTTTTTTTAAATAGCTGAGTTTCTTTAAATAGAACACAGTTTTATTAAAAATGGTCTCTTTTGAGAAGCTAAGGATTGAATATAAGAACAGAGTAAGATTGCTAATCATTAGATGGTGCCACATCCGAACGAGTAATTACAACGTGAACATCTTGAAATTTGTCATTTTCAAGATGCTCGCCAGCGCCTTGGAAATGATGCGTGTATCCCTCAAGCGTATCTGGCTCTATTTCTATTTCGAGTATAGCAATATCTTTTCGACCATCTGGCATGATTCTTGGTATTTTCAGGACCTTTGTAGCACCTATATGAAGCTCGTGTGATGTTGCTGGAAGAAAACGCTGAACAGTTGCTGGTTTTCCATTCACCATCTTTGAAGTAAATTTATAGTTTGTATATGGTTTACTATTTGTTTGAACCGTAGTTGGTGATTGATTATGTATCGGAGCGGTACAGGATTGCTGTTGCTGATGTGGTTTCACATCCGAACAAGCAAGTACAACGTGAACATCTTGAAATTTGTTATTTTCAAGATACTCGCCAGCGCCTTGGAAATGATACGTGTATCCCTCAAGCGTATTTGGCTCTATTTCTATTTCGAGTATGGCAGTATCTTTTCTACCATCTGGCATGATTCTTGGCACTTCCAGGACCTTCGTAGCACCAACATGAAGCTCATGTGATGTTACTGGAAAAAAACGCTGAATAATTGCTGGTTTTCCATTCACTATCTTTGAAGTAAATTTATGGTTTACAGATGGCAACGATGGCATTGGTTCGGCTAAAGGAAAAAGTCTATTTATTGATAATTTCAGATTTATTGTTGATCTATCTGATGATTCTAGATTTAAATAAATGTTCAAGCCTCTGATTTAAATCTGAGGGTTATGTGTACTTCAAAAAGTGAATTAGACAGATGAGCCTTCCTAGAATGTGTGGATATCAAAATTATTCTGGGAAACCTTTTTTATAAACACTTCAGTCCTAGTGGCTGCTGCTCATTCAATAGGATCTGAGAGCGAATACAGATCAGCTTTGAACTCTTCACCCTGATTTACCCTCAGAGAGTCGTTTTCCCTATAACTTGATTTCTATTGGTCACTGCTACACCAGTCAGATTTCGAAGAAAGTGGATTACAGATTCGAGTTCTTCGTTCCAGAAAACCTATAGGTATCATCTCTGTGATAGGAAGATAGAGTTCTCCTTATGGATCAATTAGAGCGTGGACAAAAATAGAACCAATATCCGTTTAAAAATTTTTACAATAGGTGAGTTAGTCTTCTTGTTTCTTTATATTTCATATATCATTTGGTAGCTCATAAAATTCTCTATTGACTGGTATATAATAGTTAAGGTTTTATTTGACTATGATAGGAAAAGTTGTTTACGAAAGCGGAGAGGGATCGTTTTTTGCATAGAAAGGCTTAGAGAAAAATGACTATTTTTGCAATAAACTACCAATGGTTCGACCAATCCTTCTCATCTTCGAACTCGACAGACACACTGGGTGATTTTAGAGTGTACTTACTTTTTGAGAATACAAAAAAAACAGAAGAAATTTTTGAAGAATTTTATAAATTCGACTTTGGTTTGAGTGTAGAATATTAAATGTGGCTGTGGATCTTCTTTAACTTTCACCTAAATCCATACCTAGGCCCTGTTTTGTGAAGAAAACTGTTCATGTATGCATGTGCATAAATATTCTATTCGCTAGATATTGTTCATCATGGAAAGGAATAAGAAAGCAGATCAGATAGCACTGACTATTCTGATGAATTGTAACTGTACGAAATTCTTTTATCGAACTGAAAATCATTATTGTTGCAGTTTATCTCAAATATTTTACTGGAATTTTAGCTTTTCGACCGTTCTCCATTATGATCAGTCTTGATTCGAACATACTCTAAATGCCAACTAAAGAATGATTCTTTGTAGAGAATCTAGAAAATATTCAGACTTGATGTTGCAGCATAAAACATACGTTACTACGTCTTTTTACAATCTATTTTAGTGATCTCACCTGCGCTTGTCCCAAGCAAATAAGTTTCACAGCCTGGCTTATGCTCTGATTCATAATAAAATGTGACAATGTATCTCTCTGGCAAAGGAAAATAAATAGATGCGAAAAAAAAAACTAAGTAAAACATTTTCAAACATGTGCAAATCATTCAGACGTAGAAAATATTTTCACATGGATCTGTCCATAGAAATCAGAGCTATCAGTCTGAAGTTTGAAGTTTTACTTTAGCCTTCTTGCTCGCTAGACCAAACTATGACTGGTGATCTGAAAACCATTCAGTGTAAAAGTTGCGTTAGAATTTTTTTTTTAGTTATAAATTTCGAAGACAGTAATTGACATCTTAAGTAATGCACTACATACAAACCCTTTAATTTGATTAGTGATTGGTCTTTTGATTTTAAATAATAAACGTATGTAATGAATAAACAAACACAAGATCCAATGTTTTTACTATTAATAAACCCAAGCAAAAAAAACTTATTGTAGGTACCTATGGTTTTATGAGAGCATTGCGTTGTGCAATCTAAAAAGAAAAGGTTTTTTACCGAGCCTCCGAGAAAAGTTCCGTAGATTTGAAAAAGCTTGCAAATGCATTCAAATGCTCAAAAAACAATTTTTCAGTTCTATGAAACCTTTAAAAGTTCTTCCCCTGGACACACGTGAAGAACTTTTTCCTGCGAAACCTTTTTTAAAGCTCCGTATAGCAAAAAAAGTTTTTGTTAAAAAAATACAAAATTTTAAAGGTTTCTTATTTTTTTTTACAAAACCTATTTTTGCTATACGGAGCTTTAAAAAAGGTTTCGCAGGTAAAAGGTTCTTTCTGCATGGCCAGGAGAAGAACCTTTAAAGTTTTCGTAGAACTGAAAAATTGTTTTTTGAGCATTTGAATGCATTTGCAAGCTTTTTCAAATCTACGGAACTTTTCTCGGAGGTTCGGTTAAAAACCGTTTTGTTTTTAGAGTGTGATTTTTTTGGGAAAACAGTGCTTTCAAAATACTTTGTATGATAAATGGAGTAGTATGCCTATCTATTTACGCAACGTCATTCAAAAATCTAGTCTCAATGTGTTGTCGTTGTTATAGATTATCTACAGACAAAGCTTAGATTCTTTTAATGCAAATATTTTGATAAAGAAATTTTTCATGAAAAAACTGCAAATAATAGTCAACAATTTTTTATATGATTCGATTTACTTTTTCAATTTTTAAACACGCTTCTCAGATAGTTTTTTTTATAAACACAACTTGCTTGTTATTAAAATAGTTTGAAGAACCTATCATGATTAATAAAACGCCATGTCTAATAAACTCAAATCAAAATAGGAAGAGAAAATAATAAAGAAGTCAATCTATCATCAAATTTCAAGAAAATGTCAAACTGATCTTACTTTTCAATGAGTTCTCTGAAGACGTGCTGGCTGATGATGCTAATGTTGCTGCTGATGTTGGTTCCGATGCTATTGATGAAGCTGATGCATTTGGTTTTGATACAACTGATGTAGTCTCTTGTTGATCCGATTGGCTGAATGGTGGTTTGACGAGTGTCATCGGTGGTGTAATTTCTTTTAATTCGATAATATGAAGTCCACCACCTGGGGTTAATTGACCGATCACTTGAAAGTACGAGCCGGGCATAAGTATAAATTCTTGTTCGACATTTTTGAAATATGAGTGTGCTGCGATCGATTTACCATTGATGCAATCAATCGAAAATAATGTTCGCAAACCTTCTTTTCCTAAGAATTGATTCGATTCAAGTACTTGCATGTCAGCTGTGCAAGAACTCACTCCCCACCAGGCAAACTCGGTGTTTACTCTATATTTTTCACTTAAATCGACATTTCGGATGCCGCGCCATACTCGTTTTTTTTCCGACGGTAGTTTGTAGAGTGCCGTAAGAAGTAATTTAAGATAACTAAACCACGGCTTGAGATCTTCACGATTTTCGGCACGTAACGATTCATTAAGTACTTGATATAGACTTGGACCATCGTCAAATTGCATGGTATACAAATGTATTGACGCTGACTCTTGTTGTGTTAATTTATCAACCTGATTTCGACAATTATGTAATGCTACTTTGACATTATCTTCGATTTCATGGAAAAATCCAGATACGAGCTGAATTGCTTCCATAAGTGAAACAAGTGGCTTACTTTGATATCCTTTTATCGGTGATAAAAGGCGATCAACAGGTTCATTGTAAACATCAGTGAAGCGAGAACGGTTGCCTACATTTGCGACTCTGGCCATGGATACTCCAGTTATATTCGATTATAATACAATCAAGGTTAATAATATCAGAAATAACAATGAAAACAAATCTAGAATAGACAAACAAAAATTAAATTAAAACTTTGGTACACTATATTTCTCTATCAAAAACAATTTTCAATGGGATGGTTACGAGTGTATGGATGTATGTGCATGAATCAGATTGTAAAATGAAAAGGATCCTCACACTCACACTAGCACACCCATATACAGAGTGGTGCAAAACCGTTACCCCTACCTGGTTTGATCTTAAGGTCAAATGATTTTATTACGTATTTTATACCAAATTGAAGCCTGTAAAAAGCTGCATTTATTGATACTAAATGGTATAGGTTGTGAAGACCTATTAATGTCGGACTTCCGAGATTTTTAGAAATTTGACACCTGTTTTGATGTAAAAAAGTAAAGTGCCAGTAATTCCAAGACAAAATCAAACGTTTTTCGTAGATATTTTTACATGGTTTGAGAGATCTCGACAAGCTCTACAAAACTAGATATTTCAAAAGTACTTCAAGCCATCTTTTTTATGATAAAAATTCAAAAAACTGCTCGAAAAATCCTAAAAAGTGTAAAGGAATTCATCTTTTTTTCATATGAAAAAAAAAATTTATTAATAACATTATTTTTTTCATTAGTTATGTTAGCTCATGCATTTTGAAATATGTTCATTCAATGTCGCATGAAAAGCTACATCGAATGAGCATATTTCGAATCGTCGGAGACAGCAAAAATAAAGAATAAAACTTAATTTTATTGAAAAATCGAGTATGTTACTTCCACATGGAAAAGAGTAAAGTTATGAAATATTTTTTGTGGTTCTTCAAGCAGTTTTTGCATTTTTACCTGAAAAAGATGGCTAAAAATATTTTTGAAATATCTAGTTTTGTAGAGCTCGTCGATATGTAACGAACCATATAAAAATATCTAGGAAAAGCGTCTTTTTTGTTTTGGAATTACTGGTACTTTACTTTTCTACATCAAAACAGGTGTCAAATTTCTAAAAATCTCGGAAGTTCGACATTAATAGGTCTTCACAATCTATACCATTTAGTATCAATAAATGCAACTTTTTACGGGCTTCAATTTGGTATAAAATACGTAATAAAATCATTTGACCTTAAGATCAAACTAGGGGCCGTAACGGTTTTGAACCATTCTGTACATAATTCCACACTCACACTCATACCTCTATACCCTTAAAAAAGAAGTGTGAAACTGAATTTTTTAAGGTTTTAGCGAGAATCCTGAACTTTCTAAGGTTCTAGATTTGGATACAATTTTCAAAACCTTCTGAAAATTTCCGGAAATCAAAAAGGTTTCTGAAAATTGGGTGTGCGTGTGCGTGAAAAGAAATGAAGATCGGCATCTACATTCACAATCCACATTCCACACCCTACACACATACCTACCCTTGTTTAGTTAGATACTCACCAAATGATAGACGTACTCGTACATCCATAGGGGTACAGTGAAGAGGAAAAAAGCGAGACTTCATCTACTTCAAAGAAAAATTTGAACTACGACTGAAGTACAAGGGAAGTATGAAGTCTCGTTTTTTTCCCTCTTACGAGGTAACAAATGCAAGAGTGAAATCGATTTTAAGTCTGAACTATGTGCATCATGTAGGATTTGGTAAGACTAGAAAAAGCCATAAGGGATAATGGCTGCTATGCTTCTCTTCTCGAATTATGACCGTTTTATAGAGTTTTTTATCCTATGCATATTACCTCAAGGCAAATTGAAAGAAGGAATTTCGAACTGAAATTTTGTCCATAAGTAGGTCTAATGATCCATAGGATGTCCTAAAAATTTCAGGTAAAATGAATGTTTCCTTCTTGAAATATCAAACTTATAAAAATCTCGATTTCTATGAACTGTCGGTGACAGATGACTTTAAATAAAGTTGAATATCTTAAGAACGGATTATTTGTTTTGCCTGAAACTTTCAGGACATCCTATGGATCATTAGGCATGCTTATGGACAAAATTTCAGCTCTAGGTTCCTTCTTTTGATTTGTCTTGAAGTTCTACGCATAGGGTAAAAAACTCAATAAAACGGTCATAACTCGAGAAGAGAAGCCTAGTAATCATGATCCTTTATGACTTTTTCTAGTCTTACCAAAGCCTACATGATGCACATAGTTCAGACTTAAAATCGAACTTACACTTACATATGTTACCTCGTTAGTACAGACGAAGTGGTAAACCGATAGTGATATGGGTATAGCAGTATACCAACTAGAGTGTTAGCATGGTGGTATACATAAGGGGAGATGTACAGTAGTGTAGTCACTGGAGCATATGTATAATAGGAAACGTCAAAAGGTGTAGGTATAGTGGGATATCCACTAGGGTGTTAGCAGTGTCATACACGCACGGTGGTATAGATTGAGTATTATATGCAAAAGATATTAGTATAGCGGTGTACCCATGAGTTTGCAGATATTGTACCCAGTGAAAAATATTTCCTGATTTTAATCAGATTTTTGTGAAACAAAACCAAAATTAGAATCGATTGATAATTTTGATTATTATTCACCATGACTTAACTATTACTTGACATTGTTACTTGCGCAGTGCAACATTTTCTGGTTGAAATTAGATTATTTTGCAGCAAAACCAGGATTATAAATTGATTACTAATAACCATTTTCCTGCAAATAATCTGATTTCAATCGGAAAGTTTCGCATTGCGTATAAGTAACAATGTCAAGTAATAGTTAAGTCAGGGTGAATAATAATCAAAATTATCAATCGATTTTAATTTTGATTTTTTTTCACGAAAATCTGATTAAAATTAGTAAATATTTTTCACTGGGTAGGATATCTATTACAGTAAAGATGTAAACTTATGCCATAAAGTTATAGTTTCGCGAAGATATGGGTGGCAGTTATACCATTCAAATAATGACAGAAAAAATGTTGATTGCGCACAGCATTAGATCAAATATTAGTAAAGTATACGTGTTTATGGTGTAAGAAACTATATACAGGTTTCAAATAAAGTAAAGTGAGCACTTTGATTTATATTGATCGTAATGGAGGAGGATGGAGTTTTGTTAATTCGAACTGTATGATTTTGTATTGCCATAGAAGATTATAGTAGTATGTCTTGTACGAAATTAGTGTGTGAATTAACAGAATATTTCTGAGATGAGAACTTTTCAAGGGATTTCTTCTATTATTTATTATTTTATAGGATCATATAGGATTCTGCTGCATGACCCAATAAGATTATAAAGACTTCGCATTTCATCTTAGGATTTGGTTTTCGAACCTGAGAAAACACATTTATTTATAGATTTGTGTTAAGAAAATTTCATCACTGGAACTAATCGTGTACCTGTCTCGATCATATCAAACGGCCAAATCATATAGACATTGTGTGTATATTATTCCATGACCTTGTTGTACTTTTTTGATTATTCTAAGAAGTTACTCACCACAACGAACTGAACAAATTCGATCGTATGAGGAATATGTTGTGTTGAAGTGCTGCTGATAAGTTTTGGTGTTGTGTATGTGTGGCACGATTTGTTTGCTTTGTTTGATTATTCTTATTTTTTCTTTATTTTCGCAGCAATAAAACCTCATTCATTTTCTCTGATTCGTTATTTTGCGTTGTTCTCTACCTTTTTCTTTTTTCTTCTCAATTCCGTATTCTATTGCAAACGAGTCTACACAAGATACGTATGAGAGATTTCAGAGAACGAAACATGTGCATAAAGTGATATGCTTCAGTGAATTGTGCATGACGAATCTTACAGAAGAAATTTAAAAAAATAAATATGTATACCTGAAAGGATATGAAAAAACAAACTGAAGTAGAAAAAAAAAACGTTGTGTATCTTGAATTTAGCGACGCGTTATACACTCCAAAGAATCAAGACATATTAGTCGTCTGAATAAGACATTTCATTCGTTTAGACAAGATACTTCGAGGAAATTCTGACTGGCTCGTATATTTCTAATTTAGACGCTTCAAGCGTCAACGGATAACCGATTTTAGACACTGGTGCGTCTTATTCGCAATTGGTTAGATGAGTTTGACCAATGAATGAATCATCAAGTATGCATCTTCTCTAGACGCTTCAGTTGGTTCCAGATTTGTAGTCGATAAGAATAAATAATTTAAAGATTGGAAAGAGATTTTCATGACAAAACTTTTGAAAAAAAAAAATTTGCCATAAAAATCTCTTTCCAATCTTTAAATTATATGTTCTTGTCGATTATAAGTCTGGAACCAATCGAAGCATCTAGAAAAAACGAATAAAAGACATTAAAAAATTATGATCTTGCGAATATTGTTGATACCATCAACTTGATGGCATAATTATCCATAAAACAGAAAATAAAGGGTGTGGGTGTGGGTGGGTGACGCGGGAATGTATGCATGAGATGTGATCGAAGAGAAAACACATACCAACACCCTACATCGATCTCTACATCCACAAACACATCCTTTTCACTGCATTCAAGCCAAACAATTATTCGAAATCCACCACATGCATGAAAACCGACAATTCAAACATAATTCTACGGTACGTAACTCATATTTTCTACATGCACCTTATTCGATTATAACAATTCCGTAAACATGTCGTCTGATGGCTTTGAATCTTCTCTTCATAAACTCATCCTCACCCTCAATCTTATCAACCCCAGTGAATCATAGCATCTGTCGAAAAAGAACTCCATATATCCTAAAATCCTTCAATCATTTTTATACTTTTTTCTACTATAAAAACTACATATATTCTAAAGGGTATCCCAACTCGATGTACATAACCGCTTTTTCGACTCATTCTATAAGCCGCTCTCGCAAAAGAGATTCAAGCCTTCTAATGAGATCTTTTAAGCAGAATCAAAATCTAGATCATGACAGCTTTATCTCACCCCACCCTCTATCAAACAAATAAAAAACTATTGTCCCATAGAAATACTGAAAAGCAGCAGAGAATTTTCAGAATTATTGCAGTTTTTGCATCATTTTTGTGTCGTTGTTCAGAAATTGATTCTTCATAGATACATTTAAATATTATTTAAGAAAAATCTAAATATACAGTTTCGTAGAGCAATACTTGCTCTGTCTTTTGAGGTTATTATTCAATTTGATTTGATTGACTTTTAGAGAGAAAAATAATCACATATTTAGAAGAAGAAAAAATGAAAAATACATGATCATTAATGTCAGAGCTTTATGCAGACACTCTCAATGTTTCTTTCGTATCTATCCAAAAGTCATTTAGAGAAGACTAATTTTGAATTTATAGGTTTTTTAACATGTTCTTTCATTTGTGATGATCAAAAGAATAATTCAAATTTTTTTTTTGTGTGACACCCTATAAGAAAAATGCTAAATTCAGTAATGGAACGTCTCTTGATTGAAATCAAGCTTAATATAAGTTCATCGAGTTTAAATGATTATTTTCACGTTCTGTTGAACAGAAAATTAGAATTACATATGACTACGTAATTTACAAATCGACAGGACAGAGAAGAAAAGACATTAAACGCATGCTTACACAACAATATTCTTTTTTCCTTTGCAATTTTCTTTATATGTATCTCCTTAGTCATATACATGACTAGACAGTTCAGTTCAATTTGAAAAAGAGATAGATAGATGTATATAAGACTACTATCTTTGACATTGCCCAATATTTCACATGCTAATAAAGTAATGTAAGGTCTCATCGTTGACATTATGCTTATAGAAGATAAAAAAATGTTGATCCCCTAGTTTATACAGAGCACACACTCATTGAAATATGTCGTAACTATCTGAAAAATACTCTAGATATTTTATAATCGACGAAAACTTTTCTTTTTCACTTGAAAATGACTAGTCATGAATAGTATTTCATAAATAACTATGGATCAGTCCATAAAAGAATGATATGTAAAGAGATAATTTTGTTCAGATCTCGAAGCTCTATCTTTTGGTATATCACACGAAAAATTTCGTTAATTTCTAAATATCTAAAACAACCTCAACTTTATAAGAATGATTTTTGACAAAATTCTTCAAATAGCCTCTCGAGTGCTTATGAGCGCTCAAAAGGAAAACTGAACTAACTTTCCACCAGCTCAACCGAATGTGCTAAAAATTTGGATTTAGAGTTTTATATAATGTTGAACAAAATGAGAGCATCAGATCAAAATTTGAATTTTATCGAGTGCTTTGATATCTGACATGGTCCTTTATGGTCTCATAGAAGCTCTCTTAGCATCATTTCAGAATTTGTAAAATATTCGTCATTGAGTTATATCGTATTGAGGAACTCATCCATCATTCAAATAATTCCACATGACTAGCTGTTTTTATTTTTCAACTTCAAATATTTTATCGATTCGCCTTGTTTCACCATGATTACGGTGGATGCCTTCGTAAACAATATTCAGAATGATGGAAGCAGCTAAAAAAAATTCTTTTTCATTCTCTTTCTGTCATATAAAAGCAACAAAAAGAATCGCTATGACCTGCATTCTAACATTCGCCTAGAGTTTAAATAGTAAAAACACAGCAGTTTTCAACGATACCCAACTAAAACATGTCATCTTTTAATGATACAGATAACGAAACCATACTTGAATATACATCTGATATCAATTTTGGCTAATACCTTACATTGCAAATACTCATGCTTGTCTCTCTTTCGTGTTACTTGTTTGATTTTTATCATCTACTTATAAACAATGTACTTCGTCGTGCAATTCATAATCATGTCATCATCTTGCTCCTTACAGGCAACTTCTTAATGGTCACTGTAGATGTTCCAGTTATACTTAATCTTTTTCGAACAGGTTTCTTGTGGCCAAGAACCGAAAGCTTCTGTTTTTTCTGGCTATTCATCGACTATTATCTCTTCCTAGCAAGTTTATTGGTAATGGTTTTTGCATCTTTCGAAAGACATATACTCATATTCCACAATGGCCTCATCTCTACACGCAACAAACGCGTATTTGTTCACTCTCTGCCTATGGCCATTTGTGTTAATTATCCTTTCTTCTTCTATGCTGTTACCATTTTGCTGTATCCATGCTCGACTTATTACGATTTTACAACGGAAACTTGCATAGACGAATGCTATTTATCAAACAATTTGATACTTTCCATGTACGACAACATTGCACACGGTACAATACCTACCTTTCTGATTATCATTTTTAATGTGACTCTATTAATTCGAGTACTTTGGCAAAAACAACGAATGCACCAGAATATGAATTGGAGTCGACATCGAAAGATAACTGTGCAGATGTTAGGTATTTCGTTGCTCCATCTAATTACCAATTTACCCTACTACACGATGGTTTTCTTGGGTATACTGAATCCAAGCTTGTACCAATTTTTTCTGGAGCCTTATTTTGTGATGCTTCTCTATGTTACTTCAACAATACTCCCCTTTATCTGTCTTGTTTCTGTACCTGAACTTCTAAAGAAGCTAAACTGTTTCAACAACAGAAAAACAGTCACTGCTGCAGCTGTAATCAATGTTATTCCCACAGCAGCCATCATAAGAAAAACTTAAACTTTCATCTATGACATTGATTTTATTCGTTTTTCAAAATGAAATAATTTTATTCTGCTTCAGTGGTTCTCTGGATGTATCTAATAGAGAAGGGCACGCACGGTACTCGCCTGCCCTCAACTTTCAAAAAAGATTACTAGATCGGGTGTGGGTGAGCGTACACAGTTGAATAATTCCATCACCCACACCCACCCAACTCATAGATATTAACAAAGAATCCAATGATTCAAATGTCATTATCAGGCAAAACACACCGTTTATGATGTTTCTAAGTTTCATGAACAAATCATAAAAACACTACATTTGTAGAGAAGGAAAATAAAGACAAAAATCTCTTGAATGATCCAATGATCCCAAAGTAAATAGTCGCTTGATCTTCACACAATTGTGTCGTGTTTCATCTCGTGTAAAGTTCTTTGTTACAGTTTTCAAGTGAATATCGACAACTCCCAATTCGGTCA
>CAJNSZ010002525.1:0-15057 GCA_905329745.1 Rotaria sp. Silwood2
CATTAGAAAGTTTTAGGGCAGGGTCCGCAAAAATATTCACAGGGCAGGGCAGGATCAGGTTACAAAAAATTTACAGGGCAGGTTACAGGTTATAAAAATCCTGCACCCTGCAGCCCTCTACCTTAAGCACTTCCTGTTCGAATTGACTTCTTCTTTCTTCTCTCGATCAAGTTTCAGACGTTGGAATGAGATCCTCTTATTGGCTTGTTGAACAAATTGTCCCAATCTGATCGAGAGAACACGAAAGACAATCGCTCGCCACTTCACACGGTATAGAGGGTGTGGGTGTTGGTGTTTGGCAAGATCAGACATACATGCATACCCACACCCACACCCACACACATAGTCGGGCTCGAATTTGATAAAGCGGACACGCACAGCATACTAGACATCAATATAGAGTTAAATTTTTAATGAATGAAAAATATGATCGGGATTTATCAAACAACAATTAATATTCTTTTATTCATTTAAGTCAGTCGAATCTCGATTTCTGGGTAAATCCAATACTTTAATGATTGATGATATTGGCTGAGTATTTCGAATATTGGATATCGAAATATCTTGCTATGGTTGTTATTCCGATGGTTGTGATGGTAAACAATCTGCATTTTGTTGTTTTGAATTCGAATCAATAGTTGTCGTTGTTGATTCTAATATTGGACACGTAGCATCTCCTTTATGTTAATTTAACCGATTCGAACGTATTTTTGCTTTAAGTAAAAATTCTAAAATTGTAATAACCATTGCTATGCCAAGAACCATAATTACAATGTAAAATATGCTTACAACATTAACTAAATTAAATTGTGTTGTAGGTTTCGAATATTCTGCACCAATAGTTGTACATTCACTTCTTTCATAATACCATTTTTGTTTTAAACGTTCAAGAAATCCATTTTCTTTTAATTCCAAGACAACTGTATGTATTGCTTCACGTAAATCTGAACCCAATGGTGTAGCTATTCCAAAGTCTTTTGTATTAAGATTTTCACCAATACGCATTGTATCACATGGCACACGTTTATTGGCATAGTCAATGAATGTTGATTCAGTTAGAAAAGCAAATGTACCTTTTGATCGTCGAACTTTTTCAATACCTTCGCGATTTGATGCAACAAAGACATCATCTTTATGTTGTTCCATAAAATTCCACATATGTTTAAATGTTGTGAACGTCGATTTATTAAAAAAAGTCATTGTTGAACTATTTCTTATTGTTCCATAACGAATTTCTGTTTGTTTAGCCAGATCTTCAATTGTTTCAATTGGTCGTACTGATTTTTCATATGTTAAAAACACTATAAAGTTAATTGCACATAATAATACAATTATTAAACTAAAACACAACCAAGCCCTTGCTGCCATTCGACCTAAAAAGAAATATCATTTATAATGAATAAAAATAAACCAAATTAAAATAAACTACATCGACTTTCGAATTTCCGTTATATAATTTACAGATTATCATAAGATTAACATTTTAAATATTATTTTTTTACTAATGAATAAAATAGTAAGAAAATTTTTAACAAACCTGACAATGATCGTGGTAAAAGATCAACATTTTGATGCATAAAAACTGATAATGATAAAAATAATGCATCTTGTATAGAAAGCTTATCTTGTCGACCACCATCTATTTTACTTTCAAAACGACATAAATAAGATGAAGATCGACTGATAAAAAACGAAAAAATACGAACAACTATATAAGAAATAATAGCAAAAATTTCGATTTCTATTGGACGTGGTAGCATAGATAAAAATGTTCTACATTTTTGTTGTTTAGGTTTACGTATTATTATTGATATACCAAAATCAATAAAGGATTTTGAAAAATCGACTACTTTTTCTCGTGCTCCTGTTATAGTTAATGGTGCTATAGATAAATCAGCTTCACGATTAATTAATGTTCCAATAATCCCATTCCAAACACCTTTTTCTATTTCACTTCCATATTTTGTTTCAATAAGAAATTTATATGGTAATTTTAATTTATCATGACATATAATATATGCTAAATCAGCACAGTAACCTTCAACTAATGATGGATCAAGAATATCACCACGTGAAATACTTGTTTCATTTACTGTTTTATTACGGTTCTTTTTTAACATCATAAACGGTTCTTCAAATATAGTCACAACTAAGCGCGTTCGATTATCTAATAACGAAACAATTTTTATTTAATATTTATA
The DNA here is from genome assembly GCA_905329745.1 of Rotaria sp. Silwood2. Classification (NCBI taxonomy): domain Eukaryota; kingdom Metazoa; phylum Rotifera; class Eurotatoria; order Philodinida; family Philodinidae; genus Rotaria; species Rotaria sp. Silwood2. Next base: position 2,202 of record CAJNSZ010002525.1, read on the forward strand.
GAAGAAAACCCAATCTTACCAACATTTACATTTTGAGTACTTTCTACGATTTGTATGAATACAAAACCAATAATCAAGAAATAAATGACGAAAAGTTGCTTCATTTTGCTAAATAAAAAAAATAAAATGATCAATAAATGATCGTTGATACTTTTAGAATAGTTTATTTAATAACATATACGTAAAAATAGCAAATATTATTGCTTTATATTTTTGTTCCTCTCAATTAATAATCGTTGAGATGAGAATAGTTGCTTTCCACGTCGGCATGACATGACAAGGAAACTGAATCGTAGTCTTCGTTCTCTCTTGTGAAATAACGTATCAACACCAACAATAATAATGCGAGGAGAGAAATATCATCTTGATTCATGGCGAATCTTATTTTGGCTATTCCGTTCTATATGCCAAGTTTCCCCTTTCTGCTTCATCCACTACTACTCGCATCTTTTTTTATACGCGCTTATTCCATTTTCTGACTGGTTATCGAAGAAATTATGTTTTTTTTTCTTATCACGATGATCGATGCAAGGGAAGCAAACAAATAACAAGAGTTCTTTCTCTAATATATTCTTCAAGCACAAAAACAATATTTTTTTGAGATAGTACTTTGCATGTATCTATCAGAATGAATTATTATGACACTAAATCAATGTTAAGCTTCTTGTTTTTGTATGTCAAAACTCAGAGATACTTCATGGTCTTCTTATAGCATGTACCCGGTAGAAAAGTACTCATGGAAAAGAACGGAAAGGAATGCATCCATCAAAACATAGAAACTTATCTTTTCAACGATTATGACGTTCTGTAATTTGGGAAATGTATACTAAGACGCATAGAATACATGTGGAATATGAAAGAAAGTACTGTTTATCATTCTGCGCAGTGGCAGAGTCAGGGCTTTGGACTAGAAGATTCGGCGACCACAGTAGACAACTGTGCTACAAAAATTTGATGTATTTTCATTTTCTCGATAGCATGAAGTATGAGGAGTCTCAATTTAACTCTATCTGATAGTGTATGAAATGCGTATAACCATTTTGCTTAAAATGATATGTTAGAAACGATCATCTGAAATTTAAAAAGATTTTCTTGCCTGATCTTTGTTCTCTGTCCACTTTGCCGTGCACCCATCCATTCATTCTCTGATGAGATTTTTGAAAGATGTGTGTGTATTTTATACAAAAATGCATTAACAGATGATCGGACAATTTGCAGATAAAATGTTTGTAAACTTTTGAGCCATTACCAAGCATAACCGTCTAGTTACAAGTTATTTCTGGGACTGAAATTTCGTGCCCTTTTTGAATATCGCCCTAGAAATTGTGTACATTTTTATTCAAACGTAGTGAAACGATGTTCGACCCATCCAAACGATAGTTTGGATAGCCTTTTTTCGTCTTGATACTTCACACTTGTAATTCTGATTTAAACATTAGGATCTTTATTTATCTATAAGCTTGTAAATTAGAATATATCTTAAAAATGTATTGTTTGAAGTATTATTTTCCTTCTTTGCACCAGGCATCAGAGGTGTAGGTGTAGATTTAGTTGTCGAACTATGGACAAAAGAGGCATCCCATACTCATATCTGCCACTCATTCACTCACAGACCCACGCCGGCACCCATCCTTATGACGCACCCTTTATATTTTGTATAAAATATTATCTTGATACTAATCATTATGGAATAGTTCTAAAATGAATGATAAGTATTTATTTCATTAATTTCACATCTTCTTTACATGAAAAAACTCAAAATAAAAGTCGTTTTCATAGAACGAGAATAATTATGCATTTTTGAATCGTCTAATGTGTTAAATATTACGGTCGACTTTAATGACATGAGGATGAGTAGAGGGCAATTCCTTAAGATAAATATTGCGAGCCTTTTTAAAGTATAACAGTGCTTCTGAGAACATCCTTTTATCATAGTAAAGCACAACCAATGCTACAATATGCATATCCAAAATTGATATGTTGAGAAGCAGATGATTTTTCAAAAATTTTGAGAGCCTTATTGAAGTGTTCCAATGCGAGTTCCGAATGACCGAGAGATTTATGAGTCATGCCAATGTTAACATGTGATACACCTAAATCGTAATGATTTTCGGGAAGATGTTTTTCTCAAGAGATTAATCCCTTTTGAGAGTACTCAAGTGCTATTGAATGTTTCTTCATGTTACCGTATATGGAACCCATGTTTACGTAGCACCCGCCTATTTTAAGATGTTCATCACCTAGTGTCGGCTTATAAATAATCAATACTTTGTTGCATGCTTCAAGCGCTTTCTGATAATCACCTTTGTTACAATAAATACTGGAAATATTGCAGAAAACACCTCCAATACGAGGATCATCTGGATTCAGTCTTTTCAATTTAAGTTCGAGTGCTTTTTGTTCTAATTCGATACTTTTATCATAATCTCCTTGTACATTGGTCAGTATTCCACGATTCTGATAATACGAACCAATATTTTCATGATCAAGAAACAGTTCACTGAGCATACGATTGAAGTATTTGTCGGCTTCTTTCGATTTTGCCATGATGGATAGCACGTGCCCATATGTGCCATCATTGCTCCTTGCATTGTCATCGCCAAAAATCTCACGTTTTATTTCGTCAATGATCGGTTTCAAATCATGAGGGTGTGGGTGTGTGTGAATACCTGTAAAACTGCTGCTACATAAAGACAACATTAATTCTGAAAAAGGATAGAGCTCAAAATTGATATTATTTGTACATTCCTACTATATTGCGGTTGTTTTTCATTCAATTAACGGACAGTTTTTCTTTTACGTACACACAGTGATAATCACTTTCACTGTTATTTAAGCAAGACCTTAAAATTAAGGATCAGATGGCATAAAAATATAAACAAGTGTTCACGTGAAATTTTACTATTAACAGTATGTCATTAATTTTCTTCTAAGTTCATATTTAGAGATGTTTGCAGTAAAATTTTTTATTACAAAACATGAGAATAGAAAACAGCACAAAAATATTTAAGATCTTTGAAACTACTAACTTTCCAAACTATAGTTCAATATTCGTTGGCTTTTTGTTTAATCGGTGATGAAAGTATAAGCATATATGAAATAAAATTTTCTGATGTAGTGAAGAGTGCAGATTTTGTCCTTATAAATGAAGTTATGCAAGATGTTGATTATAACTCCAGTAGAGTCATATGGTTTTTATAGATTAGGAATCGGTGACCAATTGGACTGGATTTATTTTTATGATGATTAATTTGTTACAGATTGAAAATTGATGAAAGAACCATGACTTTAGTCTCTTAGAATGGATTTTTTGAACTTTTATATGAGTGTAAGTAGTTTTGGCAGATGGGCATTGTAGCCGTCTCTTTCATGAAATAATTTCCTTATTCAGAACGTTGCCAATTTTCGCCGAATGATATTCAATCGTAATAAATCGTTCGTTAGAAAGAACATACATTTAAATGGACTAATATCTGTTTTTTTTACTTCAGTTAATTAGTATCTTCATAGATTTTTCAATTAGAAACTCTTTGGTATAGGCAAAGGGATTGAATTGATTGACTCATAGGACTTTTTATAAAGATCACTTATATATATATATATATATATTGTATTCTCACTATGATATTGGCGTGAAAAAAAATACAAAGGTCTAGACAGGTAGGTCAGATTCTCAAGATGTGGATTTGTTTCGACCCCCAGATTATACTGAGTTTATGGGGGTGTGGGTGTGGGTGTGCATAAATCTTCTCTGCGCCAAAATCCACACTCACACCCTCAAATGGAATGAATTCATTGCCTATACGATTTTTCATCTAATGAGACGTTCTCGAGTAGTCGTGATTAAATTGCTCGTGAGATAACGCCAAAAAACTGAATCCATCCTCAAGATAGAAAATTTTATAGATCCAAACATACCTTCTACACTTGTTTCAGCTCGCATTTTATATAGATAATGCTACAGAAGCAAAAGGTTTAGTTTAGTATGAAAAAGAAAATATTACATAAAATCTGGTTTATTTTCATTTTTTTCAATTATTTAAAACTGTTATTGTGAATACATCAAAAACATTAAAATAAAAATGAATAGTGTCAAAAAGAATATCAAGATTATTATTTGAAATAATCAAAAGAAAATTAAATAATACTAATCACTTTAATCGAACAGACATTTCTTCACAAGTTACAAATCGTGAGATTACGGTTTTTTTTTCGTTCTTCTCTTAATGTATCAAATTTCTATTATATTTTAGCGATGATGGTCGTTTGAAAAAAAATCGAGATTAGAGAAAAACATCGCATACATTTAAAAATATCATTGATAAAGTTCAATTGATTTTGTTCATATTGATTCCTTATCAACAAGTATATTATATATATTATATTATCCATCGGATAAAGAATTTTTTTATCTAACGTAGAATAGTTATATAGTCACAATGGTGTCAATGTTAGGTCCTACCAGTGATTCGCTTACAACTCAGAAATTTAAAAATATCTTTTGCCATATCTAATAAAACCAAAAAATTGCCACGGTGTGGGTGTATGTAACTAAAGAGAAGACCAACATCCATAGTCACACCCACACCCAATCTTTGTATTCGACATTATTTGCTCTCCTTCACAAAATTTATTTATCAAATGCTTAGTGAAATCATATGATTTCACTATTTAATAAATATCATAGTTGACAAAGCCTAGATAAGGCATTATTTCCGGTGGAGCGTTCAATTTGAGTTTAATTTGATAGTTTGAATCCGAATTTTGAACCAATTTGTGATCTCTCGTCGTCACTTCTATTTCTTTATGGTCGATAATTCGATAAACGTGTGAGACAAAGCCCATCAGTCGATCATTATCAATAGAAATCGTGAATGGTTGATGTTTCTGTGTTCCGATGATCAACGTCAGATTATTTGTAGGATAGGCCCAACGCAATCTGACCGAATTGCATGACTTAAGAAAATCAAGTTGAGTCAAATCGACAGTAGCTGACGGGCAACGATTTTGGATAGAGACAGTAACCACACAATCGCCATCCTGATATGCTTGCACATCGCACGATTCATCTTTCACGGGTGCTGCTCGAACAACTGTAATGGCTAATAGAACAATGAGTGATACAATAGATGACATGATGATTTAGATAAAATAAAATATTAACGACTATACTGAATATCATTAACTTTTATAGTAACGACGATGATGATAAAGCATACACCCAGGTGTGAGAGATTCTAAGAAATAGAATCAAGTCACTGAGTAGCACAATGATGCGTTTTTTTTTCGTTTTATCATCATTACCAAGTATAGGACAAAGATAAAGAACGGAAAAAAAATGATTCTATCAATGCATGGAATTTTGTTCGTAAAGCGATATTCCAGCCTCTTATCAACAATACTTCTAACGAAGAAACGCTTTCATGTATTTTGCGTGAGCTGAAAAAATCTTCAATATTGTGGATCTTTTTCCTGATTGATTAAGAATTTTATTACCTAGAAAATTCAATGACCGAATTTCGATCTAAAAGTTAATCTATTAATAGTACTCCGGGTGGGATGGGTGTGGGTGTTCTTCGTTTGCACACCCACCCACACGTACATCTAGATTGTGTAGTTTGTCAATGATTGCCAGTAGAGGAGGACCACTTAAATTAACTTAAAATCAAGTCTTTTATACTCAACACTTAATATGAATTTTACTTTTTCACAAACATCTAATTAACTTAATTTCAAAGTTCTGTTCATCTATATCGTTCCTTTGATGAACAAATTTGATCAAAGAGAAAAGCAGAAACAAGAAGAAAACAAATGTGTTTCGAGATCGATCTAGAAGCTTTTCGTTAGTTCAAATAAATGATCTTGTCTATTGTAACGAAATATGCCGACCGTTTCGAATTATAATTTCAAGTAGTGCTGCATCAAAAAACTAATCAAATACATACAGAATTTTTAAACTAGAACTATTGACTGAGAGAACTATTTTTATCAAATATTTTAAAATGAATATTCTTCCTGAGTTCAGACACATTTCTGAACTTCTGTTATTTATTGTAACAAGAACAGTTTAATGGATTGAAATCATGAAAATTTTCTGAGAAGTTTATCAATTTTTATTGTTTTGAACAGTAAAAAATATGTAAAATATCTTCATTGATATGATCTATGCAAATTCTCAAATTTCTAGATCGATTGATGTGATAGCAGTACCAAAGTCATTCCTTGAAAATTGATCAATTTAATTGATATAGTTGAGATAGACAGCAATTGAAGTTGAAGATTCATCAGAAAAAAGAGTTATTTTTACTAATAACAATCGAATAATAATAACTTCTCAATCTTAACTCCAAGTTTGGAGTTTACGCGTGCAGCTCACTTTTTTTGACCTTTGAATGTTTAGTGGTTCTTGCGGTCCGAAGAGATACCGTGGCACTTATATGTATTATCCTTCAATTTGAATTTTAATACAATATATTCTTTCTCATAATATTTTCTCAAAGAAACGTCATTTGTTGTATACATATGTGAAAACTTTCATGATTTGTCGACAATGTATGACGCTCTCGCTACACATGTTCATATAATTATATGACTATCCTGAAATAGTTAACTGGGTAGTTCCTGAGCAGTGAATAAAGTTGAAAAAAAGCCTATACGAAATAAATATTAGGAGAGCCTGAAAAATATCAGGAAGATTAACGATACCTTTACCGTCCTCCTCGCTTTGTTAAAAAATATTTCCGTTTTCTTCTCCTAGTTTTAGATACCGACAATCATGCATAAAAAATGTGCTGAAAAAAGAATTTTTTTTAATTTATTCCATCTTATTCTCTTCGTTTTGAAATCGTTAACAATACACAGTTTGCATGTGTGCTTTTGGCATACAGGGAAAATAACGCTCTTTAGTTAGCTATTACTACGATATGCTATATCATGTATTTTCGGAGCCAATATAGCTCTAAAGAGTGTTTTGAGAAAGTAGATAATGATACTTTGTGAATAGCATAGAAGCTATGTAATGAAAATTAATTATATCCTACAGTGACATTTTCATCAATGAAAGACTACTTCGCAACACTACTGTTTTCTTCTTCAGTTTTATCAGCAACATTGAGGATCAATGAATCTAGATTAAATGATCCGGAAAACGATATCAAAAGAAATCGAGTCAGGTAAATTGAGAAGAAATTTATAATGATTTCGAATTCTTTTTGCCCAAATCAAAGTTCAGTTTAGTCGTTTTGTACCTATGCACATAACTGGAAAACAATGACTACAACTCTTTCAATGATAATTCTATGATCATTGCCTTCTTCATCGGTATTCTTAATTCGTTTTTCGGACGACCTATGCTGAACTTTCAACCTTTCATGCATCATCAGGCCATATCTTATGACGAATCAATTGTATAGAATTAAAAATACTAAATACACAGACAGAAACAAAAGCGACAAGGATATGATAATGAAGAAATATTTTTTGAAAAAAGTCCTGAAAACGATAACCATATGGTTCAAAGAATAATATTTGATAAATAGAGGAAGCACAGTAAAAAATTAAATTAACATCTATGACTCATGTTAATTCATAAAATTCTGAATATGATATGCTTGGAGCTAAAATATTTACATGATATTTGTCAGCGTTCAACTTTATTTTAATATCTCTGTTCTCAGATAGAAACTCGTTTCATAGCCCATCTTCTTGAATTCTCATACAAGAATAAGAACTTCCATAAGATGAATGTAGAACGTTGGGTAATTCGTTAATTGTTTATGCAATATCCCGTGATTTCTGCTAATTCTAAGCTTCATTTCTGTTTTAATCATTGAAAAACTTTTATAAAAATTAATAAAGACGAGAAGTATACCATTCTGACCTATCATCAAAGCTTAAGGAATCGATTGTTTTAGTTCGATAGCATAATCTGTATCTAGCAGTAGCTATATAATAATTAAGTAAAGAAATAGTAGATTGTATTTGTCAATGAGATACGTAAAGGTGATAATCATTTCTAGATTATTCATAGATTTTTATGAGAATGGTAAGTTTCGAACGAGTCTGCCATTTTTTGAAAAGCAAATGTCATTATATACTCACTTACAATTTGTTCCCCTCTATTCCACCAACTACTGATTCATACAAATTAAAAACTCAAAGGATTTCAACCTACGTCTTTGTCGCGTCTTTTCTGTTTTTCATTCTCAATTCTTATTGTCTATACGTCAATGGTCACCATCCCTAAAACAATCACTGTCAGAGAGCCGTCTCTTGCAACATATTCAGAATTGTACACATAGTATTCACAAACACTTACTTGTCTATGCACGAACATAACTGTCGAGTATGGAAAATTCCTACATGTCAGCTATACATTACACCAGGTATGCTCGAGCAGTTTCGTCACAGGACATTGGATATACTATGCTGCAGCAGACGAGGGTATTGTTATCATATATGAGAAGGACTTTCGAAGGACTGGTGCGCTCATATTTCAAGCATTACAAATGTTGTGTAAGCAAGTAAACGATACGATTATGAGCGGGATTTCTCGATTCAATATCAATCAATACGTGTCTATCTATTTGACTCCAAATATTCTCTTACAATCACAATCTGAATCATTCGTCAATCAATATTGAAGTTCAATGACAAATGAGTTTTTATCGTCGTTGTCTATGATGCGTAAAGGTGTGGGGGTGTGGGTGTGGAGGTGGATGTGGCTAGGTCAGGGGTTCTGGTGTGAGTGTGTCATTCTGTTGTTCTGATACCCACACTAACACATCAGCCACATCTACACCCACCCAGCGCATACTCATCATCATACCAACCTGGACCCATACTCACAGCGGCACCCATACACACACGGAAAGTCACATCGTAAGCAGTTTGAACGTAGAATAGAGAAGGCTTCTCTCTCATTATGTGTTCGGTTTATTATGATGCGATGAAATTTAAAATTCCTGGACTGAGGAATTCGCATGCCCCCCCCCACACCCCACACGCTCAGTATCAAACCTGAACACCCCCTGCCACATCAATAGATCCACATCTCATGCCCACATCCGAACTGCTGAAGAAACTGACCGATTAAGGCCCCCCCCCCCTCAGAAAAGTCAATTTTGGTCAAATTTATCGATTTTGAGATTTATAACTCAGTAGATAGAGCTAAGTGTCTACTCCCGAATGCACTATAGTTGATTGATTTTATCATGAGATTTAAGGATATTACATAGGTTTTTTCGAACCCCCATATTGAAAAAAATAAGGTTTTTAAAAACTTATTTTTCGTTTTTCTCAAAATTAATTTTTTCGAGCATACCGTTTACGCGGGCAGGCTTTTCTTCATTATAACTCGATACAGAGGTGATAGGTTTTTTTATTGTATAGTAGACAGCTGGGGCTAGGTCGTGACAGAGCCGAATTTTTGAATTTCTCTTTTACTGAAATAAAAACCGTAGATCTTTCATTTTGATCCGTGCGTTTTTTGGTCATGAATTCAAGAATTTTTGAAAAAAGATTTTTAAAAAACAAAGGAAGGAAAATTAAAAAATCGGGCTCTGTCACGACCTAGCTCTATGGGCACTCTAGAACCTCGACACCACCCTGGCCTGTTAGCTTCTAGTCCTCATGACGAAAATCCTGCCCGCGTACGGAGTACTTTTTACCATTAAATTGACTGTAACTCATTAGTATACTGAGGTTTGGGGGAGATATTTCATCCATAGCCTATCCTAGCCTAAACTCACATTCTCTGAAATATTTTGTTGAAATCGGACGAAAAATAACAAAGTTGGTTTCTGAGGGCGGGGGCCTTAATGGGAGACGTGTCTTTCGGTCCCCACATTTGCTATCATTTATTTCATGTTCTATTATCAAACACTTTTTCCATGCATATAAATACACATGCACACTCACATTCACTACAAGAAGTTTCTCAGTGTTTATTCGAAAAATACTATCTTAGCACTGCTAAACAATATTTTGAGTATGCTCTTCATATACACGTGCAAAAAGATGCTGACGATTACTGACTGCTGTTGGGGCCAGCTACGAATTTCTTATTATTAGATTACTAGCGTTGTCGTGTCCCATGTCATATATCGTTTTCATGTAATCTTTTTTCTCTAGAGATGCACCAAATTCAATTCTAAAATTGGATTTAACTGGGTTTGACTTCGATTGGGATTTGGATTGAACTGGATCTGATGAGATTGAACTCTGTATACCTCTTACGAAGATTGTAGTTTTTCGGTATCAAATCTCGTCAAAACCGGTAAAATCTTCGTGTCCTTTAGACGCAGTTTTTTTCGCTCTGTTCAATGGTGGTATCAGATTTTGTCTAAACTTTCAAAAAGTTTCAAGGTTTGGCAGTTTTTTATTCACGTTTTTGATTAAATCCTGTCAAATCTTGAAACTTTTTGAAAAATTAGACGACATCTGATATCACCATTGGGTAGAGTGAAGAAAACTGCATCTAATGGACACAAAGATTTGGCCGGTTTTGACGAATTTTGTTACCGAAAAACTGCAATCTTCGTAGGAGGCATACATAGTTAAACCCAAATCCAAATCAAATCCAGGAATTGGATTTAAATGGACTTAGATTTGGTGCACCCCTACTTTGTTCTACAATGCACTAGATCATCATTATTGGTTTGCTTTCGATGAATATCGCGAATTATTCCATCGGTGGATGATGGTGTGGGCGATTCACAGACGAGCACAGGATAAGATTTTCTGTCCTGCCCTGCTAACTATGTCGGTCCTGGTGGGCAGAGAACTGGTCAAAAATTAAAATATCGTTCTGTTCTATCCTAATCTCTGATTTGGTTGTCTTTTTCTAAACTCATTAACTACTCTACCTACAGCCCAAGATTACATGAGGGCTGATGAAAAATATATGCACGATGAGTCAAGAATTACTAATAGACTGTTATGAAACATGCGTTTTACTTGTTCTCTTCAGTTGCTCTTTTTTCTTATCGTATAATGTCATCAAATCTATTGTTAACAGAATCATAAACTTAACTCAATAAATACTCTTCATACACATAAAATATTTTCTATGTACATTAAATAAGAAAGAAACGCACACTCTATCCACAACTGCACTGATGTATTTATTCGTATAACGTGCTATTGTGGGTGTGGGTGTTCTTCTCCTGCACACCCACATCCACACCCACACCCTTCCCGGATGGATATATAGTTGACATGATTGGTCCCTTCTCAGGAGCTGCAAACAATACATCGATCACCAAAAGTATTCTTCAACTCAACGACTCTATAACTCTAGACAGAGGATGGGGACACCATGATCGTAGATAGGGACTTTCGCGATTGTATCGGATCGCTTGAGGAAGCAGGATTCGAAGTTCGAATGCCTGCATTCCTCTTTGCCCACCAAAAACACTTATCAATGACGGACGCTAATGCCACTCGACTGGTAACGAAAAATTGGTGAACAGTTGAAGCATATCATGCTCAAGTAAAAAAATGGGCTCTCCTATCTGACGAGGGAACGTTCCCAAGTGATTAAAAGCTTTTGAGCTCATATGTTGCCCACTAGGTAGGGGACCACTAGATTAGAGAAACCTCCAAAAGATTCGTGCCCATATTGATATTTGACAGAGATATCAAATTTTTAGTGGATTTTTCCTGCTGGACCCTAGTTCTACAACAAAATCATATTTTCGAATCTCGACCTGAAACTTTGCCCAAATAAAGGTCTCAATCAGAGTAGCTTGTATTAGGGGTGGTCCCTATATCTTAATTTATTATTAAGTATTAAGTTTTCACTTATCACTTAATATTAAGAAATTAAGTTTTCACTTAACTCTTAATTTCTTAATATTAAGCGTTAACTAAAATTACTTAATAAGTTAACTTAATTAAGTCGAATTAAAAACAAAGGTCCACTCCTAAATAATACTAGAACTGCCAGTGAAGATTCAACAGACATTAACGAATTTGTGAAGTTCTTCTTCCTTTTTGTAGGACGTGATGACGGTAGAGAATTAGTTAATCAGTCTTACTTTTATAAAATATAATAAGTGACGAGTTTTTATTTTAAATAGAACATATCCTCATCGAAATATGTTGTACCTATGTGAAAAATACTCTAGATAATTCATAATCAACTCAAACTTGTGTTTTCTAATAGAAAAAAATATTCAGAATAATTTTTTTCCTAAAAGTGCTGTCCAGTTAGTCACCATTGTGAGCCATTTTGCGCCTCGATGGAGAAACTTTTTTAAAACTTTTATCATTCTGTAGAGGAGAAAAAGTTGTACAATATATATAAAATTGAGCGTGGGGTCTTTTAAAATGACTGAATGGCAGGTGATACACTGCAACAAATTGGCTCATTTTACACTCGAAAAATGGCTAGTCATGAACAGTATTTCATAAATAACTATCGATAGGTCCATGAAAATGTAATATGTAAATAGGTAATTTTGTTCAGCTTTCGATGCTCTATCTTTTAGTATATTACACGAAAAATTTCATTAATTTGATGTCATCGAAAAAATCTCAAAGTTATAGGAACGATTTTTGATACTATGTTTCTCTCTAAAAAAAAACAGTATTCTCGGAAACCAAGGGAGAAAGGTTCCCGAGTGTTCGGAAACCCATTTCTTGCCCTCGAGAACCCTTCTATCGGTTTCCGAAAGCTCGGAAACCCATTTTTTACCCTCGGAAACCCTTAAAACGTTTCCGATAGTAACAAATTCGTAAACCGAAAAGAGTTTCCGAGCCTCGGATACCCTTTCATGCGTTTCCGAACTTCGGAAACCTTTTTCGGTTTACGAGTTTGTTACTATCGGAAACGTTTTAAGGGTTTCCGAGGGTA
>CAJNSZ010002526.1:0-15057 GCA_905329745.1 Rotaria sp. Silwood2
CTCTCAAGTATGTTTAACATTTCAAGTTGATGTTTATCCACCAGAAATTATTCATTTTACACCGACGGGTTTAGTATCTACTAGTCAATCATTATGGACAATTGAATTTGATCGTGATATTGTCAGATCAAGACGATCAAACGGAGTTTATATTCGTTTTTTTAAACATTCAAATAATCAAGAAGTTTATCGTATTGATGTTGCTAATGACAATAATGTATTTTATCAAACACGACAAATTACATTTAATACAAATTGTTTATGGGAACAAGTAAATATATTTCTTTTTCTCGAACTGAATTATTAAGAAAAATCAGTTGGCAGTAGAAATGTCGAAAGGAAAAACACCGAAAGGGAAAAATGTCGAAAAAAATATACATTAAGAAAATGGCCCATTATTCTTGTTAGAAAATCTTGAAATAGAAGAGACATTCTTTATTTTTTATGCCAACACTAACATATGTTAATAGAAAAAAAATGCATGAATTTTAGAAGAGCAACCATTGTATGTACACTTCCAATATTTAGTTGTAGTCGTTGTTTTGTTTAGTTGGAAAGTATATTCATTTGCTACTAATAAAGTTTTTCCTTTTTGTGATTCAATAAATAAAATACTCAATTTTGGTTGAGTTCCGTCATTTGAAAATACCGTATTTGTTGCCATACTATTATCACTTTACTTATTTATTTACTTCGTATATAGTTGTTTATTTAATCTCTATCACTTATTAGTCATCCTTACTACTAGTGGTAAAAAATCTCGACTAGTACAATTATAAGAAAAGAAAACATGCATTGTTCGAATTTAGAGTTGTCATTTATGGGAGACATTGTTGTTTCTTGTATTTTTCATTTTTCGACATTTTCCCCTTGGATATTTTTTCTTTCGACATTTTTCTTTCGACATTTTTACCCTATTTTTTTTTCTTTCGACATTTCTACTGCACACCGAAAAATCAGTCAAATTTATTATTTTTAGAATGAACAATATTATATTTTATTAGATAGTGGAATAGCTACACTTAATGAATCATGTGGTATTGAATCAGTTCCTATTGATAATCATTATACTTGGACATTTCAAGTAGCTGCAACTGAAATTACAACTATGGAAGCACTTAGTACTACAGAAAGATTTGTTTCAACGACAACGATTGAAACAAGTACTACAAAAATAACAACTATTCCATCTCCACGACCTGAATGTTTACGATGGTTTTATTTTGATACAATATCCAATGAAAGTACAAGTGCTACTGAACCAACATTTAGTTTTTGTTTTATTGTCAATAAAACATTAACTGATGTAACAATATCAGCTAACACATGGGTATCTTGTCAAATGTGGAAATCATCTGGTACTGCTGATCCTTTAATTGAACTTTATTTTGAATCGAATAATCAACTTTTGGCTCAAAATGACGATGGATTTAATGTTGAAACAAGAAATTGTTATGCAGCTGTATTAAGTTATCGTTTGAAAAAAGGTATTTATCGTGCAATTATACGAAATTCTAAATGTGCTTATGGAAAATTTGAATTACGATTGTCAGCTGAAGTTGATGGAACTTTTAAATAACTTTATTTTTAAGACAAGAAAATACCTCTAAAATCAAATAATTTCTCTTTATGAATTATTTTGCTTTATTAATCACACATATTTATCTTAAACAAGATAATTATTGTTTGTTTCATATAAATGCTTCTTTTGATATATTTAACATTAAATATGAAAATTATTTAGTTTATAAACCGGTTTAATGCTAATACTCGTACCGTGACATTAGTTTCAATTTTTTTAAAATAAGCATCTTAAGAAGAATTCATGCTTTTATCTGATTCTTGTGGTATTGCTTGACTTCTGCGTTTAGTTTTTAAATAAAATATCACAATAGAGAGTGTGCGTGTGGGTGTGTACAGAAATACTGAGTTACTCTAAGTCACACCCAGACACAGGCTTCGCACCCACACTCCATCTAAATCGATAGACTTCACAACACCAACAATTTCATATCCGATACCACCCCCTCCAACACCACTGACAACAATGCAACGATTAAAATGCTTTCTTGCTCTTTCTCCATTGATAGAAAGGTTTTTTTTCTTCATTCACATATTATTGAATATGAAGATTTAGCTCGATTAATTTATAAAATAGCTGCAATAACAATCTATGCATTTATTGGTGTCACTACACTTGGAACAGTGGATGCTGATACTAAATCATTATTAGCTGGCATTGGTATAACAGGTTTTACAATTGATTTTGCTCTTAAAGAAGTAGCAACGAATTTTATATTGGGTATTTTTCTTGTTATTAATAAACCATTTATTTGAGGATGTCGGATTAAAATTCATGGAAGTGATGGTGATGGTGGAATTGAAGGTAAATTTTATTTTGATTCTAAATCATATTGAATATTACCTTTAAAAAAGGTCTCGTTCATTATATCGATATTCGATATGTACATCTAAAAACCAAAGATGGCAAGCCATTAATTAATTTTCTTTTTTAACAAGTGAATATTAATATTATTTTTTTTTCATATTCGAGATGGTATTGTAATGATTCCATCAGCAATTGTTTATACAAATCCATTTACTGTTTTTCCAGCTAACGATGAAGCAAATACAGGTTTTCTCGATATGACTAAATCATCCACAAGTGATGCGACAAAATCTTCTGAATCATTATATACATCCAAGATTAGTAGTTCGCATGAAAAACAATTAAAGATGAAGTTTGATGCAGAACTAGAAGGATCATTTAAAAAAGCACCATTTAAAGAAAAACTATAGAATATGTAATTTTTTTTCTTATCTGTCATGCTTTCTTTTCATATCGCATGTTCTTTTTATCTACACGCCATTAGTCTTTCAGTAACCATAAAAATATTTAGATTATTCATTGTCTTTTCAAATGTAATTAAATATAATTCAAACTTAAGCTAAAAACAGAAACATATTCATAGATATATATATATATATGATGAAATGTTCAAGTATCCAAGTTTTTAATCGATTTCAATTTAGTCTAAGCATGATGCTGTATGTTATACTATATTCGATGTATGATAAACATAAAAACATTCGAAAGTGACCGCACGAATTCTATTCATTATAAATGAGAAAAAAGAACATTTTAGACGGATTAAAAAAAAAGCATCAATAGTTGATGATTGTTTGACATGACTATATTAATATTATTCTCATAGACGGCAATGAGAAGATCAAGATATATATATGTAGACAGAAAGGGAGAGGAAGTGATTGAAACAAATAGATAATAATTGTGGGACATGAACACTTCAAATAACAATGATATTAATATACTCGATTTACCTGATGAAATGTTACTTATTATTCTCAGCAAATTGGATATGGTTGATGTATTCTATTCACTTGTGGATCTAAATAAACGCTTTAATCAATTAGTACTCGATCCTCTCTATATTCATCATTTGGATTTAACAGTCAAAACATCGCTTGATCATAATTCTCCGGTAGATAATCAAGTTTTTGATCAAATTCGCACAAAAGTTTTACCTTGAATTCATCATAAAGTAAATAAAATCACGGTTACATCACCTTTTATGGAATTTATTTTTAATACAGTTGATCATCGTCAACTTCATTCGCTATCACTTGTCAATTTTCAACAAGAACCACTTTTACAATATTTAACAAGTATATTCTCTAATTTATTTTTTGATTTAATGAATGAAGCATCTATATTATCAAATATCAAATGATAATCATTTTTTGGGGTGTATATTTAAGGTGATGTAATATTTTGTCGTGTTCTTAGTGATCAAATAACTCATCTTAAAGTCGAAATCACAGGTGGCATAATAGTGAAATTATCGAATGGAAATGAACTGAATTTATTTACATTGATATTATTTTTGTGTAAACATCTAAAGGATTTGACCATTGATCAATTGTTTGGTGACAGAAGTGTAACCGATTCTACTTTTAATTTAACATCAATGTGTCCTATATCTTTAATTCTAACTAAAATGAAAATTAATGTCAACACTTTTGATGACTGTCTATATATTCTTAATGGACATTTCGAATGTTTGTCGACATTAATCATTGATATATATAAAATCTCGGATTCATCATCAAATATAGATAACACAGTAAGTATTGAATATTATTTTATTCTTGATAGTTAAATCAGACAATTAACAACTTATTCACAGTACAGAATCTCTGGCATCAAAACTACAACTACAAGTCTTTAAATAAATTTGAATAGATCATTGTCAATTGCCAACATATAACTGAAATATACTAATTAATTGTCTGTTTTCTTTATAGAGCAAACTACTCAAATTAAAATGTTTCTCATTAATCTCGTATTTTCAAACATATGCTTATGACAAACGAATTGTTCCACTACTTCGTCGAATGTTAAATCTCGAAGAATTGACATTACTTATCGCAATAGTAAGAATTAAATTGTCTTATATCGATGGTACTCATTTATACAATGATTTTCTTGTTCAAATGCCACGGCTAAACAAATTTACATTCAGTATAAACACTCTTGTTTACGATAAAGGTGTTAAAATTGATCTTTCATCGAATGACGATATTCAAAATAGTTTTATCAAAATAGGATATCAACATCTGGATTCATATGCCAATGTTATGAAAACTGGAGGCAGATGCCATGCATATTCACTTCCATATCAATTCGATACTTTTTTACATCTAACCAACTCGTTTCGTCATGGTAATTTCTATAAAGTTCGATGGCTGCTTATGAATGACGCACATTCATTTGAACATGAATTTTTTAAAATAATCTCTCAAGATTTTCCATTTCTGCAACGATTAAGTGTGAATAATTTTCAACCACAAAAGAACAAGCAACATTCATCTACATTGATTACGTTTGCTGAAGTTTCCGAGCTGAATCTTATTTTCGCACATACTGATTATGTTGAAGAATTTCCCTTGGCAACAAACATTCGTTTACCTCGATTAACAATTCTTGGTATCAAATATGAATCATTAGCCATGGTAACAAATAATTTTACAAATAATGCAGCACGTTTCAATTGTAGTCAATTGCAATACATTATGATACCTGAACCATTTGTTCGTCCAGAGAATTTTCATTCATATTTTCCCTTATTGTAGATATTAGTTTTCTTGAAAAATTTCTTCTATTTAAATAAATACTTAGAAAAAGCTACATATATGGTAATTATGAATATTTATAATTTACTCTGATAACCAATGATTGTTAACTTTTTGTATGATTGCTAAAGATGGATGGGACTAGCTTTGGTGCGGTCTATGAAACGAGACAAGGACTAAAATTGAAAATTTACAAAGTTTGAGCAGACGCGTACCCGGGAATTTTTTTATGGAACGATCCTTATGAAAAAAGATATTGTTGGCTTGTGAAAACTAATTAATTCACATCTCACTTCTAAATATTTCTATCTTTTCGAGAAGATCGATATCATCAATGCTCATTGTGAATGTGCCTATGGATTTGAGATCAAAGTTCATAGTTGTTTTATTGTTTATGAGTGAGTTATCTTATGCATGGTGCCGATTGACAGATAACTCAGAAAAGAAGATCGTGCAATATAATATGCAATATTTGAATGAATTGAACGAAAGCTTAAGAATTTACAGATTTTTTTGTGTATATATTTAAACATAATTTTCTCTGAATCAATACAAAGGTCAGGACCGAAACTAAGTCAACAAAAAGATGAAGTTACCGAAACTAAGAGGAAGCTATTGAAACAACATTTAAAGATAAAATTTGGTCTCGTACATCTCTAATGAACATTCAGTATAATGATTGACAAAGCAACAATATAAGAATGAAAAAGATGAAATTGAAGTGATTAACTATGTGCTCTGAATTCTAAACAGATTATAGATTAAGGTAACATTATTTTGATTCTAAATTATATTGAGTATTATCTTAAATGATAAGGTCTTGTTCATTATATCGATATTCGATATGTATATCTAAAATCCAAAGATCATAAGTCATAAGTTTTTTGTTTTTTTAACAAATGAATATCAATATTATTTTCCAAATTCGAGATGGTATTATAATGATTTCATCAGCAATTGTTTATACAAATCCATTTACTGTGTTGCCAACTGATGAAGAAGTAAATGCAGGTTTTATCAATTTGAGTAAACCGTCGACAAGTGATCGTACAAAACTTTCTAAACTATCGTGATCATCACCCACATCCAAGATTTATAGCACGCAATACAAACAATTAAAAATCAACTTTTGAGACAAAACCAGCAGGATCATTGAAGAAAACACTACTTAATGTAAAACTATCGAAGATTTTGCTTTGTTTTTTTATATTGCAAGTTGTTCTTTTATCTACATCTCATTGATCTTTGAATTACTACAAAAATATATTAATTTTCTTTTTCTTTTTTGATGTATGATTAAGTGGAATTAGTAAGCCAGATAAAATTAGATGTACACATCTATAATAAATAGACTTCATGCGCTGTTATTTAATTGAAGAAACAAGACACTCTCATGTCGATCGAAAATTGATCGTCCCACAGAATGTTGACGATAATTTTCATTAACAACTGCACGTGCCCAACGCTATTGTTTCATTGCATACTTGCATAGGCCAATATGCTTTACATGGGTGTAGAAACCAATCAGGATAATTAAAAAGTAAATCAAGTACATGTGCAGCATTATACCAATCGACAAGTATTTGATCATGTATTGGTAATTCTGTATGAGAAGAACGAATATATGAAATAATTGAATTTAATGATGGAAATTTTCTTGTTCCTTTTGTTGTGAGTTAAACAATCGATTCCGTTGCACGTAAAACCATTAATAAAGCTGTTTTTGTTATTGCCGTTTCTAATTATATTTGTTGTACATCATCTTTTTTAAGTTCAAGCATTCGATTAAATGTACGTTTTAAATCAAGAAAACTTGTACTTTATTTATCCAAATTAAAATTACCAGTTTTAACAAATAAAAGTTCATTTTGAAAAGATCTAAAATGATCACCTTGTGTTGCAAGAGATGTTGGAATATCTATTTCTCGATTTTCGGTTATTGGAATATCAAACGCATATTGTCGTAATTGTTCATTGTTTTTTAAGTTTTGTGTTAAGACGAAGTTGATCAACAAGTGCAAGAACATGAGCCCAACGACAACGAGCGACACAACTAGTTTGTTTATTCGTAGAAGAATGATTATCGTTATCGTTAGAAACACTTGACGATATTGATGTTTCACTCATTCTTCTAAAATAAAATAGAAAAAAAATGTAAATATACCTATTTGTATAATATCATCAAATTGTTCATTTGGAATGTTTAACCCTTTCGCTCCCGGCAACACATATATGTGTGCAAATGTATTTATCGAATAAAGGCCGCAGTAGTACATGTTTTAACCGTTTAGAAAAGCTTCTTATCGTTTGTTAGATGGTGTCATAGTGATATATTTCTTCTTTCTTTCCTTTCTGTTGATATTTTTACCCATGCACATTTCATCCATATTTTCTGTCGTTCTAGTATGTTCCAGTACAATCACTTTTTTTTCCGTTCTTTTCTTTGTATTTTGGATGTATTATTCTCTCTCTCTCTTTATTTATATATATATATATACCGTTCGAATAAATAAAAGATAAGAGTAAGAACGAATAAAAAACATTCTTCGTTGCATAATAACCATCGAGTTCAATAACCAATCTCATACATTTTCACTATGGCTGCTTTGAGAAAACGACATTTGACTGAGAAGGAAACTGGGAAAACTATGAATAATTCTCAGTCCGACTTATCAACAGAAGATGAGCTCCTGACAACTCTTAGCTGCATATCCATTGACTCTAGTGATGAAGAACTTCCAGCTGAACGTCATTGGAAGTCTGGAACATTTGCACCAATGAGACCAGAGTTCAGTGGGGAACGATGTATACGAGATACGATTCCACTTGTTGGAAAAACACCGCTTGATTATTTTCAACTCTTTTTTGATGAGAATATGACGCAGCGTATAGTTGACGAAACGAATCGTTACCATTCTCAGAATCCAACAGATGAACGTCAGCATATGTCTAACTGTCAGGACGTAACCTCAATGGAAATATACACATTTCTTGCGATTACGATGCTTACTGGACTTATCAACAAAAATAGGATTCAGGACTACTGTAGCATCGATCCCTTATTATGTACACCCATTTTCGGTCAGTATTTTACAAGGAATCGATACCAAGACATTCTACACCACTTGCACTTTATAAATAACGAGAATATTTCCGGCAACAACGCTCTCGAGAAAATAAAGCCAATCATAGATGGCTTGAAGAAGAATTTTTCAAATTTTGTCGATCCAACACAAAATCTTTGCATCGATGAAAGTCTCATGTTATGGAAAGGAAGGCTTGGATTCAAACAATATATTCCGTCTAAGCGCCACCGATTTGGAATAAAACCGTTTGAGCTCGTCGATTGTGAAACTAAATTTATCCTCGACTTCATCGTTTACACCGGATCAAATACAGAGTATCAAATTACACCTGGGTTTGGAAAAGTGGATCACTGGTAATGGAACTAATGCGACGTTATTTGAATAAAGGGCACCATTTATACGTTGACAATTGGTATACAAGTCCAGCACTTTTTGAGCTCTTACATCGAAATAAAAATGGTGCATGTGGTACTGTTCGTAAAAATAGACAAGGAGTACTACCTCTTACAACTAAATTGAAGAGAAGCGAGAGTCAATATTCTCATACAAATATTTTACTTGCGCTGAAATGGCAAGACAAACGAGAAGTTCACATGCTTTCAACCATTCATTCGACAACATATGCGAATTCAGACAAAATAGCTCGGCAAACTGGAGAAGAGATTCANATTTTGCAAGTCTATCAGAGGTTTTTTAGATGACTTAGAGCCAATATTTTTACATGGTTAGATTCGTAGCTTCAAATCTATAAAGAGCTTTTTCAAAAATTCCTTTCCGTTGCTGAGAAAAGTCGATTTTACTGAGGACACCTCAAAATTGGCCAGGTGATTTTTGGTTATTTTTTTCTGTTCTCTCCCAACATAGTCAAAACATACTGAAATAGGTTAAAATCGATGCCCAATCCAACAGACATGCTCTCGAGATCTTCAGAGTGTGGGTGTGGCTAGGGTGTGGGTGCGGCTGGGTGTAGGTGTGGGTGTGATGGAAAACAAAATAAACACCCAAAACCACATCCGCCTACACCCACACCCTCAAGATGAAATTTGATGCAGAAATAGAAGGATCATTTTAAAAAAGCATCATTTAAAGAAAAACTATAGAATATGTCATTCTTTTTATCTGTCATGTTTTCTTTTCATATCATATATTCTTTTTGTCTATACGCAATTAGTCTTTCATTAGCCATAAAAATATTTAGATTATTCATTGTCTTTTCAAATTTAATGAAATATAATTCTAACTTGAGATAAAAACAGAAACATATTCATATATATATATATGATGAGATCTTCAAGTATCTAAGTTTTTAATCGATTTCAACTTAGTGTAAGTATGATATTGCATGTTATAATTTATTCGATGTATGATAAACATAAAAACATTCGAAAAGTGACCGCACGAATTCTATTCGTTATAAATGAGAAAAAAACATTTTAGGCTAGGCGGATTAAAAAAAAGCATCAACCGTCGATGATTGTTTGACATGATTATATTTATATTATTCTCATAGACGGCAATGAGAAGATCAAGATATCACTCCTCTTTTCACTATCGTGTTGGTTAGTCGCATTCTTTTGCCGCTGTGCTCTTTTTGTTCTGCTTCTTGTATACGACAGGAAGTACTACGTGTACATGGATGTACAGCAAACTTCCATTGCTTCGATTCCAAATCTGATCGGAACTTCTGATCTCAGTGTCAAGGAAAAATCCTATGCTCAACTTGAATCTGCCGATTACAACCGGTTATGTCTTGAATAAGCTCAATTACAGTCTCAAAATCAACATCAGGATCAAGCATATATTCATTCTGGTCAACTAGTATCGATGTCAGGTGTTATTGAGAATGGACAGTTTATTCCTATACAACTGAATACAATGCCTCGATCAATTAGTAATAATTCAATAAAGCACTTTGAACCATTACACCAACAAACAAATGAAAATCAACAGTTTAGTCCTTCTATTATTGCATACCATCGCTCTTCTCCTCCTGTTTATCATCAGAGCACCAACGTGCAGGCATCTCCTTCTATTCTTACATCGAACACAATTTCACTCGAGCAGGAAAGAATGAAAGTAGGACATCATGACGTCAGTTTTTCAGTTGATAATGAAGATGGTTGGCAAACAGCTCGTGGTTATAAGAAAGTTAATCGTTCCACCTTCAAATCGAATATTTCCAATGCTGCTAATCAGCCTACCACGGTTTCTTTTAATATTCGTCCTCAAAGTTTTCGTAATCAAACATCTTATCTTGATCCGCTCAACATTATGGCAGATAGTAATAGTCAAGTGGCGTCTCAAGCGCAGCGGTATGCCACGACTCGTTATCCGTTCTCGCCGTTTGTTATCCACTTTAAAGATAACGTACGTGATAAACTTGTTGTCGAGCACCTAGTGAATCATTCGAAACAGCAGTTCAAGTTTGGTCTTCAAATCATAGGTTATCGAAGATCTCAGGTTAATTGCGCTCATGGAGAATATGATGTGCTCGTTTTCGTGGAAACAACAGACTCATTTGAATTTCTATTTGAGGATGCACATTGGCCGTCGCAATTAGTTGGCAAAGATTTTACACTAAAGAAACCGTCAATTCCAGCTCAATTGTCACTAGTTATCCAAAATGTATCGTTCGATATTGACTGGGAGGATTTTATAGCTTATCTTCAAGCAAAGTATCCTGACATAGTTAAGACGATCCGTTTAAAAAATCGAAATTTACAAGATCTCAAATCACTCAAAATCGAAATCAAATCAGTTAAGATACGTAATGAAATTCTCGAGCACAAGTTCATTAGCATTTCAAACATGCGGTATAAAGTAGTCGAATACTTAGCATTGGCTAACGTTCTTATATGTTCTCGATGTAAGTGCATTGGTCATTTTCAAAAGAACTGTCCACAACAGGATCAAGTGACTTGTAATACCTGTGGTGAGAAATATGCCAATGTCAAGGATCATGCATGCTCTGGTGAATTAAAATGTATCCATTGTGGAGGAGCGCATCGCTCCAATGACTCAAAATGTCGTATCATAAAGAATTATCGTGCAGCTCTTACTCGAACTCTTCTTAGTAAACCACCAGTTACAGTTACGGACAAGTATCCAGATCTTACATCACATTCATCTTGGCAGTCTCATCTCACAAACTCCTCACTTCCGAATTCAAGCGATATGGATAAAATTTTTAAGAAAATGGAAGAGGAAGACGAGAAAACCCGTTCTACTATCGAATTGTTCAAAACAGAAATGCTCGAGCATCATGTCGAAAACAAACGTCGTATAGACTCACTCAATGAACAACTTGAAATCAACGAGCAGAAAGTGCGTGATTTGCAAGCCAAGATAAAAATGTTAGAAGAGAAGTTTGAAATTGAACAACAAAAGGTTCAGTACGTTCAAAACAAAGCGGAAGGTACTGAGTCGATGTTCAACAGTTATCAACAGGACGCGAATATACTACTAAAAAATATCACTAGATTATTCTGCATAATGCGTGAAAGTAAAATACTTCCCGTGCCAGATGATTTTCTCTCTCTGTTCAACGAAAAGACCAACAGACTGGATAAATTGCTTGGTTCGTCGCCTAAATAAGCTATAGATAAATTGTTGAATTGAAAATGATATGAATATCGTTTTCATTAACTATATCTGGAATGATATTTAGTTTATGCTCCCTCTGCTCATCTGATTTATGGTTTTCTACCTTTCTGTCTCTTTCGCTTCTTTTGCTCCTCATATTTGTTTTTCTTTATCTTTTTCTTTTAATTTTTAATCTTTTGGTGAAGATCGGCTGTCCCTATAGGACCGTTATAGTCAGAGGGTAAAATATTGCAAATAAATATAGAAGATCAAGATATATATATATATATATAGACAGAAAGGAAGAGGAAATGATCGAAGCAAATAGATAATAACTGTGAGACATGAACATTTTAAATAACAATGATATAAATATACTCGATGTACCTGATGAAATCTTACTTATTATTCTCAATTAATTGAATATGGTTGATGTATTCTATTCATTTATGGATTTAAACAAACGCTTTAATCAATTAGTATTTGATCCTCTCTCTATATTCATCATTTGGATTTAACAGTCGAAACATCGTTTGATCATAATTCTCCAGTATTTAAACAAGTTTTCTATCAAATTTGCACAAAAGTTTTACCTCGAATTTATTATAAAGTGAATAAAATCACGATAACATCATCTTCTATGAAATTTATTTTTAATACAATTGATTATTCTCAACTTCACTCGCTATCACTTGTCAATTTTGAACAAGTAATACTTTTACAATATTTAACAAGTATATTCTATAATTTCTTTTTATTTTGATTTAATGAATAAAATATCTATATTATCAAATATCAAATGATAATCATTTTTTTGTGTATATTTAAGGTGATGTAAGATTTTCTCGTATTCTTAGTGATCAAATAACTCATCTTAAAATTGGCATCAAAGGTGGCATAATAGTAAAATTATCGAATGGAAATGAATCGAATTTATTTACATTAATATTATTTTTGTGTAAACATCTAACAGATTTGAATATTTATCAACAGGTTGGCGACAGAAATGTAACCGACTCTACTTTTAATTTAATACCGATGAATCCTGTATCTTTAACTCTAACTAAAATGAAAATTAATGTTAACACTTTTGATGATTGCTTATATATTCTTAATGGATATTTTGAATGTTTATCCACATTAATCATTAATATACGTAAAATTTCGGATTCATCATCAAATATAGATAACACAGTAAGTATTCGATATCATTTTATTTTTAATAGTTAAATCAGATAATTAACAACTTATTCGCGGTACAGAATCTCTGGCATGAAAACTGCAATTACAAATCTTTAAATATATTTGAAATGATCATTGTCAATTGCCCAACATATAACTATAAAATATACTAATTGATTATCTATTTTCTTTATAGAACAAACTACTCAAATAAAAATATTTTTCATTGATCTCATATTTTCCAACATATGGTTATGACAAACAAATTGTTCCACTACTTTGTCGAATGTTAAATCTCGTAGAATTGACATTACTTATCGCAGTAACAAGAATTAAATTGCCTTATATCGATGGTACTCATTTATACAATGATTTTCTTGTTCAAATGCCACGGCTAAATAAATTTACATTCAGTATAAATACTTTTTTAATAAAGATGATAAAATTAATCTTCCATCGAATGATGAGATTCAAAATAGTTTTATCAAAATAGGATATCAACATCTAGATTCAGATATCAATGTTACGAAAATTGGAGCCAGATGTCATGTATATTCACTTCCATATCAATTCGATACTTTTTTACATTTAACCAACTCATTTCGGCGTGGTAATTGCTATAAAGTTCGATGGCTGGTTATGAATGATGGACAATCATTTGAACATGAATTTTTTAAAATAATTTCTCAAGATTTTTCCTTTTCTACAACGATTAACTGTGCATAATATTCAACTACAAAAGAGCAAACAACATTCATCTACATTGATTACATTTGAAATTTCTGAATTGAATATTGCATATGCACATATTGATTATGTTGAAGAATTTTTCTTAGAAACAAATATTCGTTTACCTCGATTAACAATTCTTGGTATCAAATATGAATCATTATCTATGGTGACAAATAATTTTACGAATGATGCAGCACGTTTCAATTGTAGTCAATTACAATACATTCTTATACCTGAACCATTTGTTCGTCCAGAAAATTTTCATTCATATTTTCCTTTATTGTAAATATTAGTTTTATTGAAAAATTTCTTCTATTTAAATAAATACTTAGAAAAAGCTACATATATTGTAATTATGAATATTTACAATTTACTCTAATAATCGATGATTGTTAACTTTTTCTATAATTGCTAAAGGTGGATGGAACTATAGCTTTGGTACGGTCTATGAAATGAGATAAGGATTAAAATTTAAAATTTAAAAAGTCTGAGCAGATGCGTACCTGGAAATTTTTTTTAGAGAACGATCTTTATGAAAAAAGATATTGTTGGCTTGTAAAAACTAATTAATTTACACCTCACTTTCAAAATGTTTCTATTTTTTCGAGAAGATTGATATTATCAATGCTCATTGTCAATGTACCTATGGATTTGAGATCAAAGTTTATAGTTGTTTTACTTTTTATGAGTGAGTTACCTTATGTATGATGCCGATTGACACAAATAAGAAAAGAAGATCGTTCAATATAATTTACAATATTTGAATGAATTGAATGAAACTTTAAGAACTTACAGATTTTTTTTTTGTGCACATATTCACACATAATTTTCTCTGAATCAATACAAAGGTCAGGACCGAAACTAAGTCAACGAAAACATGAGGTTACTAAAACTAAGAGGCATTACACGTAAGTCACGACCAATTTTACGCAATCGTTTTCACTGATTTGGCTGATATTTTTATAGTAGGTAGGCCTAACATATTTAGGAAGAAACTCAAAATTTCAGCTCGAATGGATAAACCAATCTGGAGATATAGGTGGCACAACTATTAGGGCGTTGGAGGGTGTGGTTGTGAGTGTGGACACACCCATACCCACATCCTAGGCAATTTGCAAACAAAATGACTCGATGTTTGATCGAAAATCTGCTTCCTTAGTACTAAAATAAGTACAACTTCTTCTTTTTCCTTTCATAGGCAAATGCATTTCATTGTCAAAATTAACTGTAAAACGGTATGAAATGAAATAAAGAATACAAGTTCGTAAGAGAAATGATATACTTTGCAACTTCAAGAACAATGTAAATTTGTCAATGAGAA
>CAJNSZ010002527.1:0-15055 GCA_905329745.1 Rotaria sp. Silwood2
ATAAACTGGCTTTTTTTAAAGAGAAACTTGAGATTTTTAGTGTAAAACGTGCGCATGTTAAGTCATTAAAGAGTCCTTTGGCTGCTGAGAACGTTTTATTTTTAAATGACATTGTTAAAAAGTTTCGGAGTTTTTCGAAGTCGGAATCGGAGTCAAAAAATAAAAATTTTCGGAATCGGAATTGGAATCGGAGTCATAAAAAGAAAGATTTCGGAATCGGAGTCGGAGTCGGAGTCGGAAGAAAGAGATTTTTCGGAGTCGGAGTCGGGTTTCGGAATGAAAAAAGTTGACTCCGCAGGGCTCTAATGCAATGTGTGGGTACCAGTGAACACGGATGCTGATTATGATTTTTTAACTTCAGACACTCATATTCACACACTAAATCCACATTCGAATTTGATTATTTGCGTATAATAGCCTTCCATGAAGCTCTAGTTGCATTTTTAGAGATGATTGACACAATTTTTTTATAGAAAAAAACATGAGGTTTTAAAAAATTGGAAAGGACTTTGCATGTTTTATTTTCGGATTAAAAAATCATCAGAAGTATAATGTTATATGCTTTTCAAACTATCCAAATAAAATTGAAGAGCTTTTTAACGACATAAGTATGGATAGTAAATACTACAGGTGCTGCCGATTACAGCTAGTGTTACGATAAGTGCGATCCATCCACCAAGTCCGCCTAATGTAACAAGAATGTTAAAGACCAGTGCCAATGTACCCATCGTTCTTGCACTTTCTGCATTTCCTTCCCGTTTTCTATTTCGACATATGATACTGAATATTAGTGGCAAAATTCCGCCGAACAACCATCCAACAAATAGATTCACAATAGACCATGGAAGCCAGTCACGAATTGTATTAATTGATTGACCTACCATTGGATTTTGCTGCATGTATTGAATCTGAGTCCCCGGTTGCACATATGGCTGCTGAACATATTGAGCATTGAACCCTGGTTGCATGTTTGGCTGTTGAGGATATCCAGGTGGACGATTATATTCTGCCTGTGGATTCTTTGATTGTTCACTATACATTGCTGATGTCGTTGTATACGCAATTCTCTGAAAGACGAATGTTGAAATACAGCAAACAAAATGAAAGCTTGCTCTTATTTATATCATAAACAAATCTTTATTTTACGTGCTTTGTTTTTCATCATGCTTACTGATACTCACTGATAAGAGTATTTAACGAAGGCTTTTGATACTACATGTTAGGAGTATTATTCATTTAAAGCAAATAGAAACGCTTTTTTGAGTGAGTCCATACAATCAGTATGTCATGTTGTATACAACGAACGTTTTTTCCCTATATCTATCATTAATCAAAAAGCAAACGTCATCTGCATAAAATTTAATAAAAAAAACAGAGACAAAGTTGGGTGTAGATATGCAGATACGCGTGTTGATGTAAGTGCGGCTGTGCGTCACGGTAGCATGTGGGTGTGCACTGTAAAAAGAAAGAGTAGAATAATAAACATTTGTTGTAAGTACTAATTTTCATAAACCATTTCAGTGTTTATGAGACGAAAGATTCTGAAAGCAATTGTATATGAAAATAAATATGGTTTATGACTGCTAAAAAAGGGTTTACTGTACTAGGATATAGGGACAATGGTTTATTATTTTATCCTTAAAGACATATTATTCTATGATTTCAATGAAAGGATCTATTACTTCGCCCTTAAGTGTATATTATTCTACGGTTCTAACAGATGGATCTATTATTTCACCCTTAAGGGTATAATACTCTACTGCTTCAGATTAAGTAGAGGTGAATGTTGGACTAATATCTCGAGAACAAGAATGAATAGTATATCTGGATTGAGGAAATAGTAAGACATCTCAATTCGAGTGGGATATAGCAGAAATATCGGATGACAGAAAATATTTTTCTACAATCTAGAAGAATGTGTACAGGTTGAATTTAGCATTTAACATCAAAATTTTAGTTAACTAGCCAGTTTAACTTTGAATTACCTTAAATTACTCACTTCTATGGGATAATAGCGTGATTAGGGTAATTCTTCGTCTTGCTATATGCAAAAGTGGCAGATAAAAGTGGTCATTTTGCATTGCGTTGCAAATTTTTCTTGTCAGTCGATAAACGAGCTAGAATTTTTAGGGTAAACTTCTGGCATGACTGAAGTCGGACAAAATAATCAGAAAAATTTTCCAAAGCTTCTTTAACAAAGCCATTAGAACCAAATCGAAAAATCGGTAGGAGAGAGTACGGGGAGAAAAATCTTCGATTTTGCAAAAGTGGAAAATAAGTATGTTATGATTATAGAGTACGGCCAACTTGATAATGTCGTGTAGCTGTTTTCGAAAGAAAGAATGTGAATATGTATTGGGTTTGGCGTCAGATGTTGTTATAAGACGGAAGCTGATGCATAAGTAGACCATTTCAAATTCATTTTATTAGTTTAAAAACCATGTTACATTACTGAGTCGACAGTGCTCTACAATATTAGTATACTTATTTTCCTCTTTTACAAAATCGAGGATTTTGATCGCGTACCCTCCCCTTCCTACGGGTTTTTAGATTGCACTGTTGGGTTTTCAACTCTACTACTGTCCGTTTCAAAATAAAAGGTGTATCACCATTTATCGAATAACTTTTGATAGGAATAAGATAGAGAGCTGCGGTTTTCACCATTCGAAAGATTGATGTCCGAGCCATCGGCCAGTATAGAACTCAATAAGATGAAGGCTGCTTTATAAATGCCTTTGGATCAAAATTTTTTCCTTCTATTATTTTGATCAATTTTCACAATAATCTCAACTCAAATTATGTCAAAATGTAACTCAAATCATCCTTTTTTCGTTATAAAATTATCACATATTTCAATATCTCTCAACCTCCTACTCTAAGCGAATTCTAAGAAATAAATATTAATTTTATAGCGAGAAGAGGATGATTTGAGCCAAGGCGGGAAAAGCAGATCCTGGATCCAGGTGGATCGTGGTGGATGCTAGTGGATTCTGGTGGATCCTAATGAATCCTAAGGAATTGTAGAATAAATTATTTGAACTGTGCCGAAGAAAAAGTGGAAGAAACTGATCCTTATCGATGGTGCTGTTATTTAGTGTTCCATGAAATTAAATGAAAAAAGGGCAAAGTATCTTCAGACTTTGTTACTAACAACCCAGGACGATGATTACGACCGCTGTAGCGACCAAAACCATAACGTATGCTGTTGTTTCATATCGTTTACGACCGTAAATAGACGTAAGTTAATGTTTTGTTAGTGACAGTATTACGACCGTTTTTTATTGCATGGTATACAATTATCAAGCCGCCATGGTTGAGTGGTTACGTTGTTCGGCACGTACCCGCAAGGTACTGTGTTCAAACCTCAGTAACATCACCCATGGAATGACCCTGGACAAGTCACTAACGGCTAAGTTGTCTAAAAATGACTCATTCCACATGAGTCATTCGTGCTGACTACATCTTTGGTCAGTATGTTGGACGGAAGAGGGTGCAGATACCGCCGTCTGTAAAAAGAAAAAGACGAAAGAACCCGGCTGCATGTGGAAACTAAATAATAACCGCGGTCGGCCCCAACGGGCGATAAGCCTATGGGACGTTATTATTATTATTATACTTATACATGAATTATTAGCAAATATTTTTAAACCAAATAAACCAATGTTATCTATAACTGATCTGACAAATCTACTTGGACTTTTATCATTATCAATTAATTCATTTCAATCATCATGTCAAATTACTTCACAAGAAATTATTAAACAAATTAAAATTACAACAAATACATCAACAATAACGAATCTTTTACGAACAGTTCTTGGTCCAACATTAGTACAAATTTATCGATGTTATATAGATGAAAATGCAATATTTTGAAAAAGAAGTTTCTATTTATGGTTTTCTAGAGAATCTTATGGTACATTGAAGTCTATATAAGAATACTCTGAAGATTTTATGATACTCTAGAATATATTTATATGAATTTCATTTTTCGATATGATTCAGTAGTTATAGTGGATAAACTTCATTGGAGTTGTCTTAACATTAAGAAAAAAGTTTGTTTTCTAAAATCTAAGATATTTATTAAAGAATAACGAAAAACTTTCTCAAATAACTGTATACTATCGGTCTCCATTTGTTGTATAGATAGCATCTTTTTGAATAATAAGAACTAATGAGTAAATCGTAAAATATTTATCGAAAATAACGATAATGAAAAATTTTATCTATATATAATCAGTGAAGTATAGGTAATCATTTGAAATAAATAGATCCTATATTATTCGAAAAAGATTCTTGATTCCTATATTCCTGAGAGGCACGAGTATACAGATTCGGGATATTTTGTTTTAAATTATGGTATCAGTTCTACTTTCAATTATACAAATCATTGTTTATGGATGAAGCCTTAAAAAAATGTATATAGAAATTTTCTCTAGTATAAAATCTCTTTTGCTAGTAGCGTGAGCCCATGCGTGCTCCACGACTGTTTTTTTCTCTTCAATCTTCCACATAGTACGAGCCATATAGACACTCTGCAGGATGTATATAGATATCCGAAAGTATCATGCTCTTATACGACACTTTCTTTTATTTTTGATTGGCTTTCGACTTCATTGCCTTGTACCTCTTGTGGTATTACCCCCTTTTTGCTTTACTCTTTTCAGAGCCTCTAGGTAAATCATACAATAACCTTTGAGAAAATCTCTCTAGAATCTATCTAGATGATCAATAGGTATCCCATATAATGTCCTTATACTCTTCTTTGAGCTGTGATCTGACACAAAGAAAAGCACGCTGAACATTATATATATATAGAAAGGGAGATATCCTCGTACTCATCACCATTAGGGGTGTAGGGGTCAAAAATTTTTCTCGATTAATAGATGACCTATTTATATCAAATGATGGAGGACAATTTACTAATTATTTATAAATAAAATTTTTGGATTAAGTATGCTGAATAGTGTGAAAGTTTTCATCAATATGTCGGACCTATAATTAACGAACGATCGCTAATATTACAATTTATTCATCAGTTCCTGTTGTTCTGAATGTTTTGAAATATGCAACATGTAGAGATCAGTAGTACGCAATTATTCGAGAAAGTTTTTCGTTATCGCTCAATCAATATCTTAGGTTGTAGAAAACGAACTTTTTTCTTATCGTAAGACAACTCCAATGAAATTTGTTGATTATAAACAATTGAAGAGCATATAGAACTGCATTGATTGACTCATATAAATAAATTCTAGAGTATCGTAAGACCTTCAGAGTACTATATATCTTCTTATTGAATTATAAGCATTGTATAGATCATTAAGACATGAAAGTTTAACGTCCTATATAAGATTCGATACGTCTTAAAATTCTCTAGGAAAGCATATAGAGAAAGTTCTTTTATCGAGAATAACAAGGGAAGTAATTTGATTATTTCTGAATACATTTTAGGACGTGGTTTAACGATTAATTTTCCTTCTTGGTTTTTATTACTTTATCAAACATGTCTTTCATTACTTAATACTTTTTCTAATACTCCTCCATTAATATCAACTTATGATAATCTTTCGATTATTTTTGATACGGATTATTGTCATATTTGTAAACAACTGTTTAGTTTTTTAAAAAATACAAAATCATTTGAACAAACTTTTATTCCAAAAGATAAAATCGATCATTTTAATATTATTGTAAATAAAATTAGTCCATGGATTATTGTTATCAAATCTATGATGTCAGATAAAGAAAATCATCAAATAAATATTATTAAAATATCAGCATATGATGAAGCGATTTCTCATGTAAATAATCTTCTTCGTTCATTACTTTATCACATTCAATTATCAAATCATAGTGAAGATCAATCTAAAATGACAAGAAAAAAACGTTTCAAATCATCAATGTGATCTTATTTGTTTTGTTTTTCTATTTGTTTCATGTTCTTTGTAATAGATTCTTAACTTATTTATATACATATATATTTCTGTTTTGGTTCTTTGTATTCAAGAAATTATTTCTCTCATTTTTACAGAATAAACATACCTAATACAGAACTGATGAAAAATACTTTTTTTCAAATCAATATCATTGAGTTAATTCACTTGGTACTAGACTGAATTTCTCGATGTCATCATGTTAATACACTTTTAGACGAATCTACTGCAAGAACGTGATTCGTTCAATAGTGAAGTAACAATATAAAGCTCATGGAGAAAATCATTTTGTACACAAGTTGACCTCTGAAATAGATGAGTCTTCCATGCAAGTAACTTTGAATTTTTGTTCAAGGAAATAGTTTGATTCTAGTTTTTTTTTTTTGTGCTCCTATATTTATCACAAGTATCAAAGAGTAAAATGAGAAAATCTTCAGTGTTGAATGAAAATTTTGATATAACTCAATGTCTTGAATTAGTAGAATCTTTCAATTTTTATGTTTCAATAAGAAGATGTGAAGTAAGAAGTGAAGCTTATCTTTACAATGCTAGTCTAACACATTGCTTTTAGATCAGTGTTGATGGTCATATTCCTGCATCGAATGTGCAAGAATCTTATAATATGTTGTCTCAGTTCCTATCTCGTAGTCTTCAGTCAAATAAAAATGTGTTTTCAAGATGAAAGTTTCAGTGTTTTTGTTTTTAAATAGAAGTCTTTCTGTTATTTTTGAATTGAATAACAAGTTCCTAATTTATATGTATTCTGAATGATTTTTCAGAATCAAATGAAGTATTCGTTTCAGAAAATAGCAATGAAAGCTTGTTAGCGCAGCACCTTCGGTGCTGAAATGTGAAGAAGGAAGCATTCAACCATAAATTTAGAGTAGCAATACGTATAATTCACCGAGCACCATATATCAAAGCAGAAGATCTGCTTTCTTTCACTCATGATGTCCTACTCGAAAGCTATATCAAACGCTATATTTCTAATAGGCTTAAAAAGATTTACACATCCGACCCAGGTTTTTCATCATTTTTAGATATGTTTTTTTGGGACAACTTCCATGAAATACCTGACGACGGCGTGAGTCACTTTGTCTTCATGAGAAGCATTAAGAAACTGCAAACTAGACACCACTCATTGCTTCTTACCTGGGTAGAATTCATAAATAACCCCCATAGTCTATTTCCATGCTTTACGTTATAGATCATTAACATGCAAACCTTTTGATATATAATTGTTGTCGTAGTT
This sequence comes from Rotaria sp. Silwood2, assembly GCA_905329745.1. Taxonomy (NCBI): domain Eukaryota; kingdom Metazoa; phylum Rotifera; class Eurotatoria; order Philodinida; family Philodinidae; genus Rotaria; species Rotaria sp. Silwood2. The sequence goes on from CAJNSZ010002527.1 coordinate 7,186, forward strand.
GTTTATTCAATTATAAGTATTTTGTCTCCTTTTTATCCCAACCCTGTATCCCCTATTATGTCGTTAGTCTTCTTTTTGTTCTTTCTGCATTCTTTAGCTTATTAGCAGATATATCTCTATCTTTATTTGCTTCTTATTTTCGTTTCTTTTTCTTTTTGTTGTCCATTGTAAGCACTTGAGGACATCACAACAAAACAGAACGCAAACAAAAAAAAACTTATGAAAAAAATGTATCTGGTGATGACGATGGTGGTGGTGATGACGACGTTGACGATGCCGATGACGATGATGATGATGGTGGGAATTTGTTAAACCATCTGGTTAGCCAATATGTAAATACGAATAATAATACGCCACCAGCTAGAGAACTTACAACACCTACAACAGATCAATTTTAAAAATCCAATAGAAAAAAAAGAAACAACAGCAATAGTAACCATATTAAATTATTTTTTAACTTTTAATACAATAAAAATCATTCTTCACTATTTAAAACTTTTCAAGGATTAACTAATAGCTAGTGTTATTAGATGGATGAATTCATAATTTAGAAAAATACGACAACTTGTTGAAATCCCGAACGAAAGCCACAAAGACTTTTAAGGATCAGTATCAACTGATACGATCACATTTTCTCGCATCAAATTATTAATATCATTATTAATGATGTTCACCCAATATACTTCTATAAGAACAAGAGAATATCTCTGAAAATATAATTAGTGCAATGAATAGCAACTCATAAAATACGCACATCAGTCGTGAATAAATGTATGTGGATCTACATAATATGAATGACTAATATTTCATTTTTATTAAACATTATGAAACTAATTGAGAAAGACAAATGAAAAGTATTGATCATCTTTTTCATTCATATAACTATTATAGAATAAAAGAAAAACGATACAACAGTCAAGACCGAAGAGAAAGTAATCCATACAGAAAAATATTTGAAAAGCTTTTCAGCGGAGACCTTCTTTTGCTAAAATATAGAGTTGGTGTGTGTTCTCTTAACCTCAGTAAAACGATCAAACCGATCTTTATAAAACAATTCTATCTTATTTATTTCTAGATTTTCAAGAGATATTTCTTGCTTTCTCTGGCATCTTTTTTTCTGTCTCATTCTCATGTGTTTTCAAGATGCTTCTCTTTTATATTGTGCAGTTCTGTTCACAAACATGTCATAATAATAAATTATGAACGATTCAAAAGATGAGTAAAAGCTGTCTATCAGATGAAGAAAACAGCTTCCTTTCAGCGCTTGTCTATCGAAGAGAAATAGGGATAAATATTTTGTGCTATTACTTTTGTACTTTACGTTAAATTCTTTTTTCTTAATCAGTGGTTGATTATTGCTTTCCGTAATGGACGGAGTATATATGACGATGAACTATGCCTGTAAGAAGAAGACAGATGAGAGTAGCAAAAACGTGCCTTTAAAATTACATATTAGACTTACTTCAAAAAATATATGTGAGCTCCATAATATCAAATGAAAGCTCGATTTCTGAGGCACTGTTTTATTCTGGCATTAATCCGCTAACAAACCCTAATCATTCAAAATTAATTTCTGATATTTACTCGTAATTAATATAGTTTGCATAGTCGATTAAAAATATAAGATTTTCGAACGAAAATGAAACCTTGTTGCTGATGAAAAATTCGTTCCATTCAATATTAATGGTACCGATATCATCGATTTTCAATATGAATCTGGGCTTTTTTTCTCACATGAGTATTGATTCTTTTGAGTTTATCAACTGATCAAGGACATTCCGCTTCCTATTGTCTATAAATCTGCATCGAAATTTAGCGATATATGTAATAAAATTGAAACAGAATATATTTAGAATCTGGAAATCAGTAAAATTTCAGGAAAGCATGAAAGCTTTGAGATTTTTCTGAAAAACTCATAAATTTGGCAAAATTATTCGCATGATCAAATACTGAACAACATAATGAAAATTTAAACAAGCTTTTATAACATCAGAAACTCACTTATTTTCAGAGTCCGTGAGTACATTAAGCTTATGACAATAAAAGATTGAATAGAGTACTCTGTTTTTACAGGCACTTTTCATTAAAACGGGTTAAATACAAAATCTGCACGATTGTCTATGTTAGGACCATCCATTAAGATTCATAAACAAGAAAATGTTCTCCCTTGTAAACAAATAAAAGCTATCTTTGATAATTTCTCTAAATATAACAGAAGTTAGTCATAGTTCTTGAAAATTCAACGATAGATTTCGTACTATACTCTGTAAATTCACTGAAACATAAACCTACTTATGGAACATATTTTGAAAAATCTAACAGTAAATTTCTGGTTGTATGCATTTTTAATATTACATAATATTGTTATCACTAGAAGTTACGAGTGAAGTTGACATTAGAAAAAATATACTCAGCGAAAATAACAGATTTGAGAATTATTTATTGTTTTATTTAAACGAATTCATCCACTTTTTAGGAACACGATAAACTACAAGAAATCGAACTTTTATTCGACTGGCAAACACATCTTTCGCACAAAGAAATTCATAAACTAACATATATTAGCAAAAAAAACAAATAATCAGCGTCAGCTAATGTGCAGTATATATAAATGATCTAATTCATTTTTTTCTGCTCACCGTAAGAAAAATTGTTAAAAACTATAGCACTAATGTTATCATAAAGTCGAGACCAAATACCATCTGAAAAATGAAACAAAATAGAATATTGTTTTTTTGTATTTTTGTTATGTCGTTTATTGACTGATATTAAAATTTAAAAATCCAGTCATGCGTTGAGTACAATAATTCCAGTAAGATATAAAACATGATCAAATGATTAGAAGAGTCGGTCTATACTGAATTTCTAGAGTAGAATACTCATTTATACAGTGCGTATTTTCATTTTCACAATCACAGTTCGTATTAAGAATAAGATAGAGATATTAAAAGAACTTTTTACTACATACATGGTCACTCAATAAGATTTCATTATTAAGATGTGAGATTTTTATTCAATAAATCAGACAAAATCAAGTACATATGGTACTAAAAACAAAATATGAAAAACTGTATCACGGAAACTGACATGCTAACACTCTTAGATGCGAGATTGCCATCGATTTTTGTTCGATTCATAAAAAAAACTTTAAACACCATTTATACGTATAAAAGATTCTTACAGATTAGTATATAGAATTTAGGTGCTGAGGAAATCACCTCTGGAAGCATCTCTAGTTTGTCTATAGTCTTCATCTAGCTAATACTAGAGCATATAAGTTTTCATGCAAGGAAGAACTTGACTCGGACTATTGAAATCATTCGTCAGCAGACTCATACGTTTCGCACACAAATTGTTTATAGTTTCTTAAATAAAACGAAATATCTTAACTAAAGATACGACACAAGAAAACTAACTTGACTCTTTAATAATTTATCTATATTTTAGTTAGAATGCAAAATGCAACTATATAGTTATAATTTAGTGAATCAAAAGTTTCATTCACAACATTGAGATCCCATTGATTGTCAGTCAATGTAATAATAGAGTACTCATGATATTCTATGTTGAATCTAGTTTGAGTCATCATCTTGAAAATACCATCAATAATCATAAAAGTCATAATTAGATCGCTTTTATCGAAAAGTAACCGGGTTAAAGTGAAGCTATCAGAGATCTATGGGCCTGCCTACCTAGTACGAATATAGAACAACATTTTTTCTGGGCTGGTTCTATTGCAGGTACACCATACCAACTATAAAAGAGTCGAGGCAAACCAACTGGCCTGTCTACTTTTTTACGTATATGTAATTCTCTTTTTGATATAAATTGTCTTAAAGTATTTGGGTGATATTGGCAGTACAGCGAAGAATAGAATAATCCTCTGTCTATGCAGACATTTCTCAAAATGAGGACCAATGTAAAATCCATCTTTTTTATTTATTCCTGCTTTATGCCCCTATTTATCTTTCGTTTTTACGACTATTGAATTTTGTTAAAGATTTTTCCATAGATTATTACAGACATATTCATTATTATTTACTACACTAATTTCCTGTTAAATCATTTTTAAGATCTCTATTATCGATTGTTTAAATAATAGTTAATAATTGCTATAACGTTTACTATTTCGTTAAACTTAATAGTTAATATGTGAATTGTTTTCTTTTCCAAAATGGATTATATTGATCTTTCATGTTCTGTCGCTATTGATGATTTTCCAGTTCGCTCAGCAGTAAGAAACTTTTACAATGCCTTCAAGTTAGACGCTGATCAAAAGTAATGCCAGAAAAAAAGGGCATATAGTAACTGAAAATAATCTAAAAGTTTCCTACAGCATGATCAATCTTTGAATTTTGTGTTCGCCTAAGTAAAGATGGTTCATATGAATCATAGATCGTTATGAAATTTGTTTTCATTGTAAAACAACATACGTATTTTAGTCCAATGGCAGTAGTAGCACTGAACATCTATTACGTTACACGTATTCGAAAGAAACGCCATCATAAAAAAAATTATCGCAATAGGTTTCTAGGTAAATCATTTAAATTAAAAAAACAAACTACTCTTGCTTTAAATGTTGCTGATTCAGCGAAAAATGAAAGCTCAAACTCTAAATAATATTTTTGGTGATATTCATTGAACCCGTTTTTTTAAAGAAACATAAGATTTTTTTAAATCTTACTGTTTCTGTTGTTTCGTCTTTGTATGTAAACTTTGATAAATCAATTATTTATCTAGTCATCCAAAATTAATTTAAATCATTGTGTCCATTCTTTGCATAAACTCTATACTTCTTTTCTGTCATCTAGATGATATTGCCATAAGAAAAATGAGCAGGTCAGACCAAACAAAAAAATTGGCAAGTACAGACACATTTCAAATATAGAAATCTGTCATAAGCCAGTGATTTGTGAAATCACGAGTCCTGGTTAGACCTCTGCAAGGTATTGAAATCGGACTCAAGATTAGAACTGACCAATTGGGGGATATATTTATGACAAGGATACATCTTCATAGACTGATATTGATCGTTTACTTACCACAAAGAGATTTCTTCACAGACCAACTACATTTTTCATTTCGTGTTCGACGAGCTTCAGCAGATGTAGATGAACCAACTATTGAAATAGATTCTAATGAATCATCGTCTTCTTCATGTAACTTGAAATTCTTTACATAATTTTCAAATCGTTTTTTAAAATTTTCAGAAGCATCAGATTTCTGAATCACTATAATGCATGATTCTAAAAAAACAATTAATGAAAAGAATTCAAAAGGTTCAATCATCAGACATAATAAAAAAATCTATTGATTTATGTATCAATAACTAGGTTTCCGCAAGAAGATTTCATCAGTTACGAATGATCTGTATCTAAAACGTTTGCATATTCATTTATTATATATTTCCACAGTGTATCGCTTAATGATTTCTTCAAATCCAGTTATACCGAAAAACAAAAAGGATATAGAGTTCACAATGAATCATGTGGTTTCATTTTTTAGTGCATAGATATTTGAAAATACATATATTCATTAATCAATTGCTTTAGAAATACTTCTCCGATTAATTTAATAAATTATATGTTTAAATCAACGTAAACATAAAAGTATTTAGGAGTCACTGAAAGTTCTGGCAACATTAAGTACGGTGCAAACAATGCAAAATTTAAGCAAATTTTTTTTTCTTTATTTGATGTATAGTTAGCCAGAACTCCTCGAGCTGAGTAAGGACATATATTTTTAATTTTTTTCCCAATAATTTTAGCAAAAGCATATGTATTTTTTCAAAACCATTCAGTGATCCTTTTTTCAAAGAAAAATCGTCATCTTTGATGTTTTTGGAACTTTAAGAACACTTTTCATTCTCTTGGACTTTTGAAAGTGGCATATTCGGATTCTTTGTGAAAAATTAATTGAGGCTCACTGTAAAACAAAGAAAACAAAATTTGCTTAAATTTTGCATTGTTTGTACCTTAAACTTTGAAGAAAAAGAAATACTTTTAATTTAATTTAATCAAATGTTGAGGATAGTTACCATGATTATTTATATTAAGCTCAATCCTTTCTAATAATCTATTAGAAGTTTCTTGAAACATTATTCTGAAAAAAATTTCAGTTAACGTGGATATTATATGAGAACATCGATGACCGTTCACTTCGTCGCAATGAAAGTGTATCTAAACAGCTCATTCTATTTGTTCGATAGAGAGAGAAGAAGCGACTTTATTGAATTTAATGATTGGCACTCAAATACTATTTCATTATTACTTAAATATACAATATTTTAAGGAATAGTTACGGTTATAAAGTTACTGAAATGCACACTTTAAAAAAAACAAATATATTTTTTTTAAATAGAGAAATTTCAAAATCTTCTAGAAAAGTGTTAAATCTTTTATCGATAGACCTTCAACTCAACTCTTTTAAGAATAGACCGTCTTACAAAACCTTTGGATAGGAATCAAGAAAAATAAAAAAGAGTTATTAACTCTCTCTTTATGTATATCATAATATTTAGAAGTTTTTGTGACAACTTTTGTGATTCACAAAGGTGTTCAAGTACTTCATAAAATGATAAGATTATTCAAATAGTTTTTAAGTTTCTGATACTAGCAAATTTTTGAAAAACATTTGTATTGATTAAGTAATGTTATAGCATTCATTGAATATCTTTGGATTTTATATATGGAGAATTCCAATTTGAACCGTTGTTTTATAAAGCGCATACAAATGTAACGAAACAAAATAGTTTATTTTCAAACGTAATACGATTATTACGTTTTCTAGCAGAAGGGTAAATTTAGTTTTAACTAGCCTTTTTAGAACTTTTTTTACACTTTTGACGTTAACTAAGTTATTTAACGTCAAAAGTGTAAAAGAAAAGTTCTGATAAAGGTCAATTCTGTACCAAAATGTCAGCAGCTAACACTAGAACATTATATAATTATTTAACACAGCTTGAATTTTAAAATAATATTAATACATATTTTCAATCTTTATTAATCTTATTCTATTTTAATGAATTTTATTAAATTATTTTATTTTTTCTTGTTTTAATATAGTTGTTCTCATTGGTTTTAAAATATTATAACAAATAATTTACATAGCAAGAGAAATTTCCGTTAACTTATCAAATTGTTTAGAGGCATAACAAAATATTTCTACTTTGCTCACTGAATCTGAAATGATTTTCCTGTTATTTTCTTTATGAACATGAAGCACTGATGGTAGAGTGCTCATTTTATAAAAAAAATAATTTAAATGTACTCTTCACTTCAGATTTGATAGATTCTACATTATCTAGTATGATATTAAAGGAAATCGCAAGCTTAATAACTGCTATGGTTTTGAAGATAACAGAAAGTTGCTGTACTTAAGTCCTTTCTCTGGCAGATATTTCTAATTCAGTGATTGAAAAGAAAAAATTTTATAATTAAATTTCTCTTAAATTGCCTTCATCTACATGTCAATGATTGTAAAAGAATATCTCATAATCCAGCTAAACAGAGGCCGTCTGTCATGCAACTTTTATGGAAGAGATGTAGTGTTGCCCTCTTTGATGAAGTGTTACAAGCTGTAAAATTTTCTTTATCGGGATATCATCACGTAATGGAAAAGTTGATATTTGCGTTGTAAGTCTCTAATATTTTGACCAAAGTAATTTTCATTAATTCTTTCGATGAGAGATGGTTGAGTTCTATCTAGCAGAAATACAAGAGCCCGAATAATTGAGGCTTATATTGTTTTCAGCTGGGCGAGAGACTTTTTGTGAGTAACGTGCATAGAGTGAAAAAAAGTGAGCTCCATATTTGGAGCTTACGAATTTCTCATTTTTCAACAAATTGCAACGATTAACTCTGTGCCTTTA
>CAJNSZ010002528.1:0-15041 GCA_905329745.1 Rotaria sp. Silwood2
ATCGGAAAACCATCAGAACCAGTTAATAGAGATTTCTTTATACAGTTTTTGTAGAGCTTTTCACGGCGCATCTTTTAAGAAAAAAATCAAGATTTTATCATTTTCTCAAGTTGAGATAAATGCGAAATAAAAAATGTCGCAAAACTTTTGGTACACCCGGTATACCCCTGGAAAAAAATAGCTGCAGTTCGTATTTCAGTTAAATCATTACCATAAAAACATTTTTGTTTTGAAACTAATTACCTATTTTGAAAGCCCGTAGAGTTTTCTATCTCCTGCTATATATGCAATTTCATTTGCACTTATGTATTAGCAAAAAAAATTGAACACAATGAAGGCGCCCTCGTGTCCAAATTCCCAGAGACTTGATTTTTTCACTGTCATCAAAAGTAGTTTTAAAAATTTTTCAGCACTACAAAATTACCTTTTGAAAAAAGTAATTATTTATTTTGATAGAGCTTGAAATTCTCTATCATCCTGTATATTTACTTATTCTCTTATATTCATTTATTGAAAGAAAAGGTGCTAGGACAATTCGTTGCAGGACAATTCGTCACACGGACAATTCGTTGCAAGACAATTCGTCGCAATGATATAATCCAATCATTGTTTATATATTTTTTTCAACAATGAAGCACTTATTCAATCAAATCTGAAATATATAATCTAATGACGATAAAAATTATTGAAAATATTAGTCATACCGAAACTACGATTTTTGTTCTCGAGATGAGCCACTAAAAAGAATCATACGAAGAAAAAAAATCGGACTCGTTCCCTACTTCATAATTAATGTCAATAGCATGTAAAAAATTCTCGATTACGACGTATCATCAAAACTATTTCTGGAATTGTATAAATCATCGATCAAAATTGACTAGTTTAGGGTTAAATATATGAAGTAACACATGATCGTTGTTAAAGTAGCAGCATTTGTATATCACATGCAATGATTAAAATACAGAAATTCAATAGAAGTTGTTTTTTCTGATGATGTCAATACTGCTCCTCTTCAGAAAACGCTAAACTTCGCTAGTTCTTTCAAAGTATTGTCTCATTGTCAGAAGCTTTGAGCTGTACTGCGAACAAAAAAAAAACGCAATGTCACTCTCAGTGATATAGAAAAATTTTCTTCACTTGTATAGCTCGGATAATTTAATTTTTTATCCACAAAAGAAGAATATCGTACTGTTCGAGATCAAAAATCGTAGTTTCGGTATGAGTAATAGTTTCAATAATTTTTATCGTCATTAGATTATATGTTTCAAACTGAATTGAATAAGTGCTTGATTGTTGAAAAAAAAATATAAACTATGATTGGATTATATCATTGCGACGAATTGTCTTGCAACGAATTGTTCATGCGACGAATTGTCCGTGTGACGAATTGTCGTGCGACGAATTGTCCGTGTGACGAATTGTCCATGCGACGAATTGTCCGCAACGAATTGTCCGCAACAAATTGTCCTGCAACGAATTGTCCGGTCACCGAAAGAAAAATTTGAGTACAGTGAACACACCGTCAATAGGCAAGTACCTAAAATCTGCATTTTTCGTTGCTTCTGGAGTTCTCTTTTCGAATTTATTATTACTATGTGAGACTTTTTTGAAAAGCAATCATGGATTCTGACAGAGCTTGAAATTCTCTATCATCCTGCATATTTGTTAACTATCTTGCATTTGTGTGCTGCAGCACATTAATGCAAGGCAAGAGAAAATATATAGGATGATACAGAATGTTAAGCTCTATTAGAATCTATGATTACTTTTTTAAAAATTTATTTTCATAGTAATCATATTTTGAAAAAAAGAGAAAAGTAACGATTTTAGGTACTTGTCTATTGACGATGTATTCACTGTACTCAAGTTTTTCTTTCAATAAATGAATATAAGAAAATATGTAAATATACAGAATGATAGAATTTCAAGCTCTATCAAAATAAATAATTACTTTTTTCAAAAGGTAATTTTATAGTGCTGAAAAATTTTTAAAACTACTTTTGATGACAGTGAAAAAATCAAGTCTGTGGGAATCTAGACACGAGGGTGCCTTCATTGTACTCAATTTTTTTTGCTGATACATAAGTGCAAATAAAATTGCACATATAGTAGGAGATAGAAAACTCTACGGGCTTTCAAAATAGGTAATTAGTTTTAAAAAACAAATGTTTTTATGGTAATGATTTAACTAAAATACGGACTGCAGCTATTTTTTTCAGGGGTATATATTTATTTATATTTCGAAAGATGACTTTCATTCAAAGGAGAAGGTACCACTAGAGAGCTGCATGGTACGGTATTTTGACAACCTGATCCTGCTCTGCCATGTGTAGTATTTGAGAAAAATTCAAATTTTCGTATCTGTTATTTTTAATGCAGTTTCATTCAATTGTAAAGAAAACAAGAACATCACATATCTCGAAAATTTGTAATCTTCAAAATGTTATCACTAATATTTGATTTTTTATGATTGTTTTCTTTTTTTTCCAAAATTCGAACGAATGAACTGAAAACACGAATTCAATATAGTTCAACTTGTAGGAACTTGAAAGAAGAGATTATTGAAAAAGATGATCAAAAAATTGTATAATCTTAAATGTTTTATTCATAGTAGAATCTTTTAATTCTTTATTCTGTTGTGCAATTGTGTCCTTCGCTCATCCTTAAAATTCACGAACAGGGTGTAAGTCTGAATATAGAAATGGAATAGCTTCAGTCACGCTTCGATTCACTTACACTTCTATTTTTTTTCTTAATGTAAAAGTTAAGGAAAGATGTCAACAATATCTAATTTGCAGAATTAGTCGCCAGTTAACAGATTACAACACTCATTCCCTTTTAGGGTTCTAGGTGCGACACTATAGTTAAGTTTTAAAAAAGCGTACAACAGATTGTATTTTAGCATAATTGAAACGCGAGATGTCACTGAAACCAACTCCTGAATTTTAGTTGACAAGAAGAATGTAAAGTCATAAATAATTTGTATCAGTGATGCTCATTATATGTTGTTAATAACAGCTTTTCAAAATTGAACTTACGATTCATGCATATTTGATCAGAGACTAGTTGAAAAATTCTCAGACAATTAACTTCTACTAATCTAATGAGTAATGTGTAAATAATTCTTTTGTACAATTCTAGATGGATAGGTTATTTTACTGTAGCTGGACATAATAAGTATCAGGCCAAGTTTATGAACAAGCAGCAGTGAGACATTTCAAACTGAAAAGGGTTTCTTGTAATTTATTCAAATACAGTTGTTTTCGTTTTGAAACAAGTAAATGTGATCTATACCGTTCGATTTTCTCACAGTGACTTATTCTAATTCGAAATAAATCAAAACAGAGAATTGTATGTACATAGAGATGCAACTGTAAAGTCAGTAAATCTATGTAGAATCTAAAGTGATGATAAATTCATTGATATCACCAATTTTCTTAGCAACACATTATTTACCTTGTGTAGAAAACAGATTGCCACCATAATGTTAATTCAATACTATTGAATCAGTCCATATTAGCCTCATTCATTTGTAGACTTAATTTTTCGTGTTATGTTTGAAAGGCATTATGAATATTTCAAGTTCACTAGAATGATTGAAAAGAGTAATAAAAAGAAGAAAGAATACATATAATGAATATTTGACGCGGATTTAGTAATTCATTGATGAAAGTAACGTTTCATTGACTTGAATTTCTGCTTTTTTTATTTCCTTGCAACTTTCGAATGATATCAGGGATTTGTCTTTCCGTAGTGCGTCTCAAGTGAAGACAAAATATATTATGATTAATCGATCTTTCTAGTGAAATCAACATGATACCTACAATATCACAATGTATTCAAGAAAAACAGCAACAACAACCACAACAAGATGTACCAGTATCAAACATGGAGTTCCACAATTTTTATTCTTACTCCAGGTATGTTTTCTATATCAAAGAATATATGAATGTAGACGAAAAAATGTTTGTATTTATTATTTTATAAGTAAATTTCGCTATTATCGATTTTTGTAAAGTATAAAAAATGTATTTACAATTTGGGAGTTTGTCTCTTTATCAATGATATCCATTGATATTATGATGATTATTTTAGTAGAATTGAAATATATTAACAGAACAACTTCAATTTTCTCGAACATCTTTCGCTGTTCACTTCTATGCATGCAAACTAAGACAATAATCGTTCTTGTTTCTTTTTCTAAATACATTTGTTTTAATTCATAAAGCTGGTTCGTTACATTTTCAATAAGATGATTCCTTAAAAGAGAAATCTTTTATCAATTTGTTGTTCATTTGAAAATTATTACAACAAAAACCAAATAGAATTGTTTGCATGTTTCGAAACTTTTTCTTGATATACGTTTAAAAAACGGGTGAATAGTTTTATCGATCGAAAACTTAATCAATTAATATTGTTATATTAAGATTAAATTTTTATATAAATCAATTCATAAAACTTGTTTCGTTTTACGATATCACAATAAAGCTTTTGAGTTATGTATGATTCTTCAAAGGATTTCAATGTTAATAAAACAATGTTTTTAAATTCATTTTTTTATGATGAATGGTTAAGAACCTTTTACATATTAAGAAGGTTAGACTTGTGTAATAGTTGTTCAATCCCAAATGAGTGTCTAAAGGAAATTAGTGACTTTTGATTATTTTGCTGTTGAACGATAAGCTAGTTATGTCTTTTTGAAAAGATGCTATGCCTACTCTTAATAAAATACATGAAAATGCCTTTTATTATTCGAATACATATATATGTCGGAGTTGACTTTTAAAGACAACTGACTGATAAAGTCAACTTCGACATATATATATATATGAAATATTGCATGAGTTTTGTATTTCAATCTCCTGACTGATAATAACAAAGCCATTCGATCTCTTTCCGATACAATAAAGAACATTTTCACCATGATAACAACTAAAAGATTGTTTATGAGAATTAATTTTTAATCGAATTGAAATAATTTGTCTTATCTCAGCTCAGAGATATGATGTACAATTTTCTTTGTCGTTCGTTGACAAATCTTTTTAAAAAAGATTCTTGGGCACAGATTCAACATTTTATTTCAATGATATATTATTTACGTGTACTTTTAGGTTAAAAACAAATACTATTCGTATATTCACTTGGTCGAATCGAGTTCGAATCATACATTTTGTGCTAATACTCGTATGTGTTCGTTTTTTTTTCTGGCTACCTCTTGCAGGTAACTATTCACTTAATACTTTTAATTCATTATCGGAAATTAATGGTTCATCGGTGATGTATACGCCCTACGAGCGAGCATATGCAAGTAAGTACCTCCAACGAACCTATTAAGAATGAAGATTATGCACAAAAATGAGTAAGAAACTGATTCTTACAATAGATTATATTTTGTGTAGAGCTGAGAAAAAAGGCAGCCAGAGAAAACTCGAAGATCGACTATTCTGCTGATTGATTGATTAATTACTGTTATTAATCATTTATTATTGTTGATAAATTTTAATGCTTAATTATTATAGTATTCTTTATTTTTAGAGAAATGTTCCTTGTTACAAATAATACCTCCTTCTAGTATTATCAGTTATATATACATGAATAGAGTAAACGCTTTTCTGTGCGAAACTGCCCTCTTATTGGTCTTACTCGTCGGTGTATTATATAAAAATAATGAAGATGATCATTTTGAGAATTCTTATCGATGGTTTCGTTGGTGTCGTAATTTACTCATTTGTCTCGGTTTGTCTTCTATATGTAATCAACTTGCTAGTGCTTTGGCATGTAGATCTATCGATATTCTTTACGATTTTCAATTTACATCAATGATCGTCGTACAAATACTTGGATTTGTCGTTTGTCTTCTTTTTTCTTTTCTTCTTGGCATCAAATATGCAACAATAAATCATGTATAATAACGAACAAAATTTTCTTAACTTTGATATTAATAATTACATTGAACAAAACCTTTATGAAAGAAAATAATACTTTTCTTTTTTGTTCAGCGTTTTTTTCTCTGTATTCTCTGTGTTGTCAATTAAATTACTTGAATAAAATAATCAAAATTAAGTATTGAAAATAAATTTTTCATTTGATGTGTCTTTAATGTAACATATGAGCAAGAACTTATTGAAATTCCATTACTACATCTAAACTGTACAGTTGTATATATCGTACCGAACTTACACTGTTTGCCGAAGTTATAACTTCGGCATAAAATTTTGTCGAAGTTATTTGAGATCAATTAAATACTAAATAATTATCCAATAATTGATGATATCATCATAAAAATATTTATTTATAGTTAATTTTGCATTTTCAAAATGTACGTATAATTTTTTTAAAATAAGTAAATTATTTAAAAATTATTCCGAAAGATTAAAAATCACACTTCATTGATGCTTCATATATTTATTGCTCAACTCACACCACATTAAGTTCTGTATTCGACGAAAGTTTTCTCGAGCATTAAGGCACCAATTTACAGGAAATTTATGTATATAATTCCGGCAGCTGCTAGAATTTATTTTTCGAAACCTTTTAAAACGTTACTATAGATCTTAGTGTTTAATTTACTATAAAATATCAAGAGTGAGGATGAAGATAAGGTGATTGCCTGTTCAAAGGTGAAGGTGAGAACAGAACTAAAGGGAAAACGAAACGGGTGCGCGAGATGGGTCTTTTTTACTATGACTTTTACTTGTACAGTTAAAAGATATTATATACTACGAAAGATAAATTCAATAAATCTAAAACAAAAAAAAAATAAATTCCGTTAGTATTCAAAAGCTTCAATGTATGAAGTCTTTGTTCGATCTGACGTAAGCCATGGTCTTCAAAACATTTAATTTATTTTTGATGAATCTTTTTTTTTTTCTATTAAATTAAAGTTCAATTGTGATTTAAATCTAAGACATAGTACTCCAGCGATCTTTCATCAAATACAAAACTTAATGTGGTGTGAATTGAAAAATAAATATGAAAATATCAATCAAGTGTAATTTTTAATCTTTTTCAATAATTTTTAAATAATTTACTTATTTTAAAAAAAAAATTATACGTACGTTATGAAAATACAAAATTAACTCTAAATATACATTTTTATTATGATATCATCAATTATTGAATAACTATTTAGTATTTAATTTATCTCAAATAACGTCGATAAAATTTGCTGTCGAGGTTATAACTTCAGCAAACAATGTACTTCGGCACGACATATACACACATACGTATATATATACTGTACAAATATATGTAGATCTAGATGTCTTAAATAAGATTAAAAAAATAACGTTTTCATAAAAAGTATAGTTGTTTATCAACGGATTCACAGCTACAGTAATTATCATAATCAATACCCAACTAATATCAATCATACTATAGCTAGAAAGGTATGTTTTTTATGGAAATATTTTCAACTAAATTTGATCAATAACTCATCTTAGAAAGTTTTTCTCATAATTCTCAGGATCTAAAAAATTACTTGAAAATTTCCATCGAAACCTTTAATCGAAAATTCGAAAGAGACCTCAAAAGACCTAAATAGTAAACAAATCTTTGAATTTTTTATTTCTTTTCTTAATCATTGTAATAACATGCACTTTAATCGTGAAAAGTCAATAGTTTGTTACTATTCTTTTTAGCTTTATACGAATCTTTCGATATTTTTCTACGGTAAAATGTCGCTTCTTTCGCTCTTCTATCTTTTCTTAATATGTGAAAATAATTATCCGCTTATTATTGCATCATTCAAAACTTTTCTTGCTCAATTCATGAATTTCCATTTTTTTTAAGGAGATCTCCCGCTCCTTCTGGCGTTTCTGGAGAAGAAAGGCTCATCAAAAAAACTTGAAACTCTCGCAATAGATAGATTCTAATGAACAGAACAAAAGCAGTCCGACTTAAAATTTTCAAATTCTTTCTGTAGGAGATACAGATGTCACAAAGGTTGACAATAGTTCCCTCTCCCCTCATCGCCTTCTTTCTCAATCGTAATACGTCTGATAGAGCTGCAAATATTCTCAAAGATACTAGACACTCTTTGGGACTGGTCAAAGTAATTTCAGCACTGGAAAGTTAAGCACAAGGAAGAATCAGCACGAAAATGCTCAGTATAAAGAAACATCAGCACATAGTTGGAAGCCATTGAATATGTTTCAATCATGTATTTAAACCTGACTTAACAGCAATATATCGCAGAAGCAGAAAAAGAAAAAAGAACTAGAGTATTAGTGATGGTGTGGTGTGGATCTTCTCTCGTTTTACACTCACAGTTCAACCCACACCCACACACTAATTTTATTTCTTTTTATCTCCTTGTATTAGAATAAGAATACCAACATACTGGTAGCACCCTAAACAATGGATATTTTTTGAATAGTAGTCTTTTTATGTACACTGGCAAAAGACCAATGTTACGTTATATTTTGCAAGAAAAAAAATTGAGGAACTGTAAACACTATTCAGTTTAGAAAATAGTTTCTACTGGGTAGAACGTACTTCATTCGAGAAACGGCGATGTTCCTACACTTTTTTCGTAGAAAATTTCATTTTCAGAAAAACAAGTCAAAATGAATCATTATTTTCTTTAAAAGTCGAAATCTTTTTTCGACCTACACTTATCACGCATTGCACGAGCATAGTGATGCTAGAGGGTCATTATTGACCGATAAAGCACATTTCGATCATAAAACATCCTTTTCAATGGAGGAGACGTCCTATACAATGCAGAATTAAAGCGATTTTTTTTATACCACGGTCTTGAAGAGTCTATTTTATAAAGAATGAAAACGACAACAAAAAGTCATCGTTTATATGGCATTTGACAGACTATGCATAAACGTCTTATTCATGGTGAAAAAATCGAAATAAAAAATAACCGAGTTTTGGCAGGTCACGAGGAAATTGGAGGGTTCCCTGAAGAATAACCAAAGTGAAACAATCGATTCAAGTGATAATAAATTACTGGAGTTTCCGATGCATCGTTTTTTTAGAATCGTGTTTCTTCAATATGGGCAGGATAGTACAAGTGAATAGTTTCTATATTGGTTTTATTATTTGTATATATCACCACAAATATTAAGATTAGTGTTATGAATTTGCTTTCTTCATTTGTTGACAACGAACTTCTATCAAAATTATATTCGATTTCTATTTGGAGGGAATGTACTGAGTAATGTCGAAAATAAAAATGTCGAAAACAAAAAATGTCGAAAAGTTTGAAGACGACAAGGGTAAAATCTTAGTAGAGTTGATGTTGTAAAAATGGTAGAATGAAAATTGACCGACCTGACAAAAAATCAAAGAGCATGAGGCGAACTGTTAATCATAATAATAGCATGTACAATAAAAAATTTTCTCACAGAATATAAAAGAACAGCTTAAAAAATAGAATATAAATAGAGATAAATTAATCACCGCTTCCTCTGGAACAAAAAATAACAGTTATAAAAATTAGAAGTTAAGCTAATAAAGTCTAATTATCAGACTAATTGATAAAAGAAATGGTAATATTCTACGCAAGAATATCTAGTTTTATAAATACTGTGATGTATCATATTTTTAACACTCATTTATACTCTTATAAAACGATACATAAACTATTATGGCCAGTACAATATTATTTAGAAGGTTTATCGTTTGTTGTTGCTAAGGATAAAACAAAAATAAAAAATGATTGACTGTTAGATATTTTTTGTTAAATTACTGTTCGTGTAAAATGATTAAAAACATAGTTTCGTCCATTCTTCCTTTCTCCAATAACATTAACACTACTAAGTCTTACCCTTGCCGTCTTCGAACTTTTCGACATTTTTCCTTTGGATATTTTTAGTTCCGACATTACTCAGGTATACCTTGGGAGGCATTCTGTATATTGTTTTATGTAAAAATAAAACAAGTACCAAAAAGCATATTGATTGCCAGCTATTATTCAAGGATTTGCTTTGATAGCATGATGATATATCAAGTTTGCTCACCTCAATGTTAGTTTATGTATACAATCTACTTAAGAGGGAAGTATCCCAACTGATTTGTTGCTTTTGAGATTATGTTTTGTCTACAAATAGGATCCAGTCGCAACAAGAAAATCTTAAAACCGTTTGTGACCATCAATTGTTGGTCAGCAGCTACAAACCGTTTTACTAAATTTCGGTCTAGGGCATGTCATGAACGATTTTAAAAATTTCTAAGTTCCGCCGAGTCCTATTTATGGGCGTAATATCAGTTCAAAAGTAACGAATTAGTTGAGGTGCTTGCTACGTATGTAGAGCATACAAACATCGCACCTAGATTAGGATACTATTATAACTCTCCTTACTTTAGCTGATGAGAAGATTTTCCTATAAAAATAACTTCTGCCTATTATATAGCCTGAGCTGTTTAAATACGAACTATGACATCAAGTTGAAGTAATGCTTGTCAACCAACTTTTCTTTGTTTTCTTCGAATGTTTTTTATCGTTGTTTCGACATTAAAATATTAGTCAAGCGATAAGTAACAAAACCTATCAAGCAAATAAAACAGATCTTTATTTGAAAAACTTCAATTTTCATTGAATCGACCGATAAAAAGGAACAATAATTATAGCTGGAGTGATAATTAAGCTGTTTTAACTATTTGTGCAACCATTTTCTTTTTACTCAACTGTTAACAAAAAAGGTTGTGTTTGATCAAAAATAAATATCATATATTGATTTGCCATTTTTTCTAGTGATCTTTATCGAGAAAAGTAAATCTCTTTTGATTTTATTTTAAGTTAATTTTCTAAACCAGATTCATCACGAGCAATGTCTTGTCTTTTCTCAAGACATTGATCAATTTACAAAAAAATCTTCATTTAAAAGAACATGACAACAGAAAAAAAAACATTTGAATGATCGCGATGTTGTTTTATTTTTTGAATTGTTTCAACTTGTTGTTGTCAAACTTGTCGATTATTATTTTTTAGTATTTTAATTACTATATTTATCAACATCTAAGCAACAAAAAATAAAATTATTTGAATTCTTATAGCATCGAAATCCTGACCATACGTCGTTTCTTTTCCATCATCAATCGTAGCTTGTTTTCTTACTACACATTCTTAAATTTTTAATTTTGGTATATCAGCAACCATAACCATAGCTTTTACCATGCCACCCAATTTTTTAACTTGATCAATTAATTCACCAGCTTCTGAATAAAATTCATAAGCTAATGTTTCCGTCATATAAGATCCAGCTCATAGATAAATATCTATTAAAATAAAACTTTTTTTTTAATTTTATTTCTCTTTCTTCAGGTTAAATTGAACAAAAACATAAGGATCAAATTGATTTTACTAAGAAACTATTTTATTATTGTGTTTTTCTTTAATTCAACGTGGAGTAGGAGAAATAAAATTTAGTAAACTAAGAAATAATGATAAACTTGATGTCTTTATTTAAATTAACTTAAATGAAGAGAAGAAAATATTTTTTTATGTTCATTGTAACAGATGGATCGTAACTAATTTAAATTGTTTTATATTTGATGAAGACCAGATCTTTTAGCTGTGTCATATTTTAGTTGTTTTGAATCATGATAGTGACTCCATATGGTATACATATAAATCATACAGAATGAGAGTGCGAGCATATCTATTATTCATGTAATAGGATGGTCTGTTTCGCCATAGTGTGAAAGCATAGCAGTTAGAAAACCAAGTAGAGAAATACTGAGCGTTAAGCAATAATGAACGTTCATACCACACAGTCGATATGGTGCCCTTTGGAAGACTGTGCTGCTAACTGCAACAATTGCATAAACTAATAATTTAATTGATGTTACGGTTAAGTCATATGTTGATCCTTTTGTGCCAAGCAAGAAATTTACAAGCACGGCCAATATGGTAAAAAAAAAGAGAGCGGAACGTAAAAGATGAAAAATAGCAGCATGATAATGTTGAAGTTGAAGTCTTTATGAAACAAGTTTTTCATCTAAAAATAATAAACAATCATTGCTTTATTTTACATATACGAAATTTGACAAAATTATAGTCTTTTCCTACGCAATTTATCAAAATGAAAAAATGTCATGTTAGAAATGGGTATATTTGTTTACTCTGTACGTGTACTTGACCCACGGATATACTTTTTTCCTCTGATACACGTGCATAAAAGACGAAAAGAAAAAAATATTATCGTATAGTTATAGATCCTCTTTTATTCTCTATTTATTTTCTTCTTTCGATGTTATTCGAAGTTATGCTTTGTTGTCTATTGACTACGATAAAGAATAGAGTACACAGAGACAAATGTATAAAGGTAATCAGTGAACTTCAGTATAATGACCTAAGCCTTTTTATTTTTCATTAAAAAAAAACTTTTTACACAATATACTTACCTAATTTCATACTCAATCGACTGGTGAAAGAAAACATTCTCTAAATCTTATGGATACATCTATCTACAAGATGTTTTGTAAGCATTAATTTTCGATTATATACTTATCTCAGTTGAGTCTAATCTATTATAACACTCATATCATTATGGTAAATGCATATTTTCAGTCATTTTTGATATATTTTTTAAAACCTATGTTCTAAGCGATTAGTACTCTGTATTATAACATTTTTTCCGGTCGACAGCTCAAAGTCTTATCCATTGCAGTAAACTAATCTTAGAGTTATCAGTCAAGACTTTTTTTTTGACCTGCAAGAAATCTCATTGCTGAGATTTCTTGCAGATAAAAATTATAATGATGCAAAAAAGTATAGACCGATAGAATCATTTCATTATTCATGTTAAAGAAATATGGAAACAAGTCAAGCTCACCTCCACACGGTGTTTCCTGGGTAACCCAAACGAGCCTCTGCAAACCTCTCATGATGTACACAACAAATGATACTTGTACCTCGCCCGGATGTGGGATACCGGGGAATGTCCCTGGAGTCAGGCGTGGGGACAGAGCTCATATGCGAGCGTCTGATGGTCAATCGATCACTGGTACCCGTAGATCGACCGGGATCAACTCGAAAAAGTTACGGGAACCAAACAAACAACCAACCGCTCAACATCAAGCAACATCTAGCGATGGCCTCGCCAACTGTCCTAGAAGACACGGGGGAGGGGGGGGGGGGGGGGAGGGCGCGCCTAAACGACACGTTCAGTAGACTCCCACCTCGAAACCATCAACATCAGTGCCGATTGAACATTGGCAGATGGAATGTAACGTCACTCACGGGTAAGGAAATTGAACTAGTTGAAGAAGCGAAGAAATACCAATTAGATATACTTGGAATATCGTCAACGAAACGAAAAGGCAAAGGAACACTAGCATTGAACAATGGATGGCAATTATTTTACTCAGGTGTCGACGCCACAACACATGCACAAGCAGGAGTAGCAATACTTCTACATCCCAGACTAGCCGATACGGTTCTGGATTGGAAACCAGTCAACGAAAGAGTCATTCTCATCAGACTCCTACTGAAGAAAACAAAGTTAACAATTATACAAGTATATGCACCAAACATTGAAGCAGATTATGAGACTTTTCTTGACATGGTTCTGGTAGCTATGGAAAGTGTCTCAAAAACAGATTATCTATTATTAATAGAAGATTTCAACGCACACGTTGGAAATGACTCACAAACTTGGAACGGAGTCATTGGACAAAATGGTGATACAGATCTAAACCAACAAGGAAGACAACTACTTGATTTTCGTGCAAACGGCAGTTTGTCGATAATGAATACATTTTTCCAACACAAAGACATACATAAGTACACATGGTATAAGACAGGTAATTCAATAGCACCACGATCACTTATTGACTTCATCATTGTATTCGACAATTTACGTCGCGCAGTGATGGATGTACGGGTCAAACGTGGTGCCGAACTTTCAATGGACCACCATCTCGTTGTTTCTATTTTAGAATTATCAGCGAATGACTCAGCACGAAGAATCAAGCCAAAGAAAACATTCAGAATAAGATGGGAAGCATTGGCTAATGAAGAAACCAGTCAAAAATTTGCAAGTATAGTCGACCAGCGATATGCTCAACTATCACCAAGAGAGACTGACATCGAATTGGAATGATAATTGTTTAAAACGACATTAGTCGACGCTGCAACCACTACATGTGGCATGAAGCGAGTTGGCATTCAACCTGGACAGAAGAAAACAGCATGGTGGACTGAAGAAATTCGCAACGTCATCCGTGAAAAGAAAATAGCTTATCACAAGTGGATACAACGGCAAACAACTGAAAATTGACAGAATTATAAACAAATACGAGAAAAGGTGAAGAAAATTGTCTCTGAGGCAAAATCAAAATCATGGGAACAGTTTGGTCATCAACTAGAACATAATAATCACTCGGCAAACAAATTGTTCTGGCAAACCATTCGACGACTTCATAAAGATGAACAGAAACCAACTCGTTCAATAAAAGACATGGCAGGTCGCCTTTTGACACGAGAAGAAGATATTTTAAATCGATGGAAGGAATATTTTGCAGAATTATACAACCCGACATCAGCAAAACATATCAAATTAAATGAGCCAACCGACAACGAATCCAACACCATATCAACAACTGAAGTCACAACAGCCATTAAATCACTTAAATCAGGTAAAGCAGCAGGAGTGGACGAAATCAGACCAGAGATGCTAAAATCTCTCAAATCTGGTTGTGTAGATTGGCTTACTCGAATCTGCCGTATGGCTTGGACAACTGGTAAAGCCCCACTGGAATGACAGACCGGTATTGTGGTTCCAATCTTCAAGAAAGGAGATCAGAAAGAGTGTTCAAATTATAGAGGAATCACTCTGTTAAGTCTCCCAGGAAAAGTTTTCGTCAGAATAATCGAACGTAGATGTCGAGATATAGTTGAACCGCACATTCAAGAAACACAATGTGGTTTCCGCGCAGGAAGATGAACAACCGATCAAATATTCACGCTGCAACAAATATTAGAAAAGTCATGGGAATTCGCCAAGCCTGTCTACACATTGTTCATCGACTTAGAGAAAGCATAGGATCGAGTACCACGTGAAATACTCTGGAAGATATTACAA
>CAJNSZ010002529.1:0-15037 GCA_905329745.1 Rotaria sp. Silwood2
TTAGTACATCATTGACCTTTGTTTATTCAAAAATACGTACAACTGTTGAAGAATCTTCTTTGAGTAGGCATAATACGGTATTGAGTCGACAATATTTTTCAGTGTTTAATCCACCAATAATATACACATGTTGCACCGATGAATTGGATTCTTTGCATTTATTGAGCTTAATAATTGTTTCTTCAATGAAACGCTGGACTTTTTTTCGTGCATCGCGTGCATTAACATTAAATTTTAATGGACTTATATGATAAATAAATGTTGTGTTATCACTTAAAAGAGCAATAACGGCAATGTATGTATGTACTCCTGTAGTGGATAATCGAACATCATATAAGGACTTCCTCATGGCAACATTTCGTATGGAGACATCGGTAAAGAAGATCCGATAAAAATCGGCATTTTTGGATCCCCCCGAACGTTCAGTAAAAATTTTTTCTATGAAATGATATAAATTGAGTAAAAAAAGATCAAATGACCAAATTCTATTTCAATCATTTGCTTTGCAATAATGTTAATAGTAAAGCAACACCAATAAGTTTTGTCTATGTGATTAGATCAACAATTGATCCATATAGATGTTTTTATTTTTATTTTTTTAAGTTTTTTGTGTTTAAAAAAACTATTTTTTGTTTTAATAAAGAATAGGAATATGACACGCAATTGTCAAATGAGATAAAAAATTTTTTTTTGATTTTAAATGAAATAATTTTTCTTGTTTAATTTTCAGTCTATTATGAGACCATCATCAGAACGACAACTAAAAATTGAATGTAATGTTGAACCAAGATTTTTCACCATGACTTAAACCATCACCCGAAATTAGACGATGATCAACACCAACAGCATAATCTAGTACACCATTAATATCATCGATTATATCTATAACTGGAATAATGTATGTACTTATTACAGTAACTACACTGATGGTTATTATTTCTTCATTTAGAGATCCCACTCTTAATTAATGAACAGATGCTATTGTTCGATTTATTGATATAATCGATGGTATTGGTGGTGTACTAAGTTATGCTGTTGATGTTGATCATCGTTTAATTTCTGGTGATGGTTTAAGTCGTGGTGAAAAATCTTGGTTCAACATTACATTCAATTTTTAGTTGCCGTTCCTATGATCGTCTCATAATAGAGCGAAAATTCAACAAGAGGAAAAAATTATTTTATGTAACAACAAAAAAATTTTTATCTCATCTGACAATTACGTGTCATATTGTTATTATTTTATCAAAGCAAAAAACAGATTTTTTTTAAATGCAAAACACTTAAAACAAAAAAATAAAAACAGTGAAATAGATCAATTGTTGATCTAATAACATAAACAATATTTATTGGTGTTTCTCTACTATTAACATTATTGTATCTATCAAAATGCATGAAATTTCTATTAATAAATTTCTAATTATGAGGATATAGGATTTCCATTCTTGAAGAACCTAGAGACGTTTTTTTGGAAGAAGCTATTTATCTGTCAACTTGAGAAACGCATTTGTCGAGCGATACTCTCTTATGTTTTTTTGATTTATTTTAAAAATAAGACGTCTGATCAATTTAAAAAAAGATGTCTTTTTCACAAATGAAATCTTTCATTTTATTTACTAAACAATTTAATATATTAACAAATACAATCACTTCCACTGTAAATAAATATTATCAAGTAGACGTTTGATTGTATAATTAATCAATAGTTTGTTATCATTAATCATTTTTTGCAAGGTCTCAATTATTTTATCATCAGCAGTTGGAACACGAAAACACAATGAACGAAGATTATCATGAGATTCATGTTTAATGTTCTCCAAGATGTTTCGTAAGCAGGACTCAATATCGATATTGTTTATACAATTGACTTTGAGAAATGTCATATGAGGACAAAATTTCATAAAAAAAATCTCTTCAATATAATTTATTTTTTCGAGATAAACTTTTATAATTTTATTTTTATTTAATACGGTATTAGCAATATCAAGTTCTTCAGCAGATAAAGTTCTCGGTTGATTAAATGATATTGAATGAATTTTTAGAGAATTAAGTTCAAATAATAAATCTGTAATTCGAATCAATATACCCATAAACGTTTCTTCTACAGAAATTTCCAAATGATAAATTTATGCCGTACTTAAAATACGTTTGATGTGCTTAATTATTAATTCATAAGACTCAACAGTAGGCATATTCATGATATTTAATCGATTAGATTTCAAAAATTCAATAGAAGAATCTTCTGTATTTTGATGGCATGTTTTTCTAAAAGAGGGAAGATAATTTATTTTATATAAAGAACTTTTTTTCTATGTACTTGTATGGTAGAATTGAATAGATAATATTTTCATAATCGATTTCAGTTTGCAATAGTCATTGTCGCTCAATCCAAAATGACGAAGTAAATTGATTCACTTGTCCAAGATATATATTGGAAATACAAAATCATCATCAGTATATTCATAATATTTTAAAGAAAATTTTTCCAATTGAGGCAAATATTGTAAAATTAATTATTCCCATCGATGAGCATTAAGAAAATTTATATCTTGATATTGACTAATAACACATAAAATTTTTAATTTCGAATTGATCATATGTTAAATTATATAAATGTATTGAAAGATATGTTAAATTTGATAATGTCATTGATGGAATAGTTCCAATGTTTATATCATCATTTAAGTCATGTGTAAATTTCAAATGACGAAGTTTAGGTGTATAAGATATAATAGTAGAAAGTTCATTGAAAGTACAACAATGATCAATAACAAGGTATTCAATACTACTTTGTTGTTCATTAATAGCAATAGGTAATGAAACTGATAAATCTGTGTCACTTATTGAGAATTTATAATATTTTAACATTGGTAAAGCAAATATTAATCGGTAAGTATCAGTTAAATCTATTAAAATATTAAACATATCGATAGTTAATGAAACAAGACGTGGTAGAGAAGTTAATTTGACAAAAATTGACATAAGTATAACTGGTTTAACTTCCCAAAGAACAAGTGATTCAAGATGATTAAATGATGAATTGATAATAAATAACGATGAGAAAAATTCATTAATATGTGACGACATGTATAAGCTAATTGAATATATTTGTTGTCTATGAAAACATATTATTTGTTTCCAGTTATTGAGAAATACATCTTCTAGTCTTGAACGCATATATTTTATTTTGAATAAAGTAAATGAAGAACTGATTAATTGTTGAAAATGATCATTAAGATTTGAAAATGCTTCATATAAATCACAACCATCAAGATAATCAAATATTTCATAGAATAATTCCTTAGTTAAATTTTCGATGGAAGCTATTGATCGATCAAATTCATCTATTATAATAAAAAAACAAACAAAACTCTATCTATTTTATCAATAACTTACTATGTGATTTATGGATTTGTTCCTGTGACGGTTGATCAAAGCTTAATTTTTGTTTAACTTTATCCATATGTTTCTTTGAAAATTTTATATGATGAATTTTCTTTCTGTAGACAATAGAACGATGACATTCGATTCTTTTTCTTGTCTATATATATATATTCTTATGACGAAATCGTTCTAGGTATACGTATCGTTGCGTGTTAATAAAAACAAAGAAGAAGAAGATTGGCATACTTCTTATCAAAAAACAAATCTCCAGTAAATTAACAACAAGATATGAACAGATATTGTCGGAAATTATTCAGCAAATCTTGACTATTTATCTTCTGAAATCAATTTTAGAGGAAAAACTAACGTTTAAGCAGCTTGCAAATACTTTTGTATGGATGAAAAATAAGCTGGACTGAAGGAAAACTTACTATCAGAAGAGAACTAACATTATCAGTTTAAAATTAATAGTTTTTAGTTTGTATCTTTGAAATTTATTAGACAACTTTGACCTTTTATAATGCAATAAATTCCACCTTAGACTAATCGTTCACTCTTATATGCATGAATTGTAACCACCTCGAGTACAAATAATAGTTTATTCCAATCATTTATATGTTTGCTTGTTAGGCAGAATCAGAAAACGATGCGATTAATTTCTATAAAGGAATTTCATTCTAAACATTATTATGATCTCATAGGAGGGAACTTTCAATCGCATCCAAAATATTGAGAAGATGTCTTATTAGCAAAAACTTAAAATAATACCAAGATTGATCTTTTTTGTGAAATAACAACCATGATTATTATCTTGTCTAGAATTCTTTTTATTTGGTGATAGAAAAAGAAATTTATTAGATTTGGTTAATATACTTATACAATCATGTCTTTGTTTACGAGTTTTTTTCCTATAAAATAAAAAATAATCAATAAGTTTTCTCATATAATTTTAGAGAAATATTGAAAATAAATATATTGAGATGTGTGAACAAATAAACGATAAGGTCTCTTCCAATAGTAAACTTTACTCTTTTTCATTTACATTTATTTCACAAACAAGCAAACCGTGACTTTAACTTATATAAAAAAATTGTTTTCCTTTAAACTCGTATCAATGACGAAATAGAAAATAAATGTTCTTCCATGATGAACTTAATTTTTTTCCCTTAAACTTATCTCATAAAGGCAGCGATGGTGAGCTTAATTTCTATCATCGAAAAACCATCTGGTAAGTTTGGTTTCTATGACAAATTGACAATTCTTTTCCTTTTAGAGTCGTGGCAATGAACAAATAAACGGCAAGTCTTCTTCAATGATGAAGTTTATATTTTTGCTTTAGATTCATCTCAAAAACAAATAAATGGTGAGCTTAATTTGTATCATAACTTTACAGGTATTTTTTTCTTTCAGAGTTATGCCAACTCATAATCGAATAGTAAGTTTGCTTCTATGCCATAAGCTTGCGTTGTCTCTACTTTCAGTGATGGTAAGGTGAAGTAGTGAACAAATTCTAGAGAAGAGAGGTTGTTGGTTTTTTCGATTAAAGACAAGTCTGGCTGATCGCTATTGAAAACGAGATCATAGTGACGAATTCTAAACTCCTGTGGGACTTGTTCTTGCTTAGAAGGGATCGATTGCATGATTTCGTTGAGCGATGCTCTCCGGAAAAGTTTTGATCTCATTACAAGAACTGAACGTTTTATATTTAATGGACTGTTCTTTTGTGCTGATAGAATCATTCATTGAGGCAAAAGAAAAAAGTTCGAGATGAAACTAGATTATGCTAGCACCCTAAAAGGTTCAGCATAGCACATTTTTTCTTTAGAGAGCATCGAATGGTTCGTGGATTATCATCTGTTGAGCAGTATATTGAATGATTTCAATGACTTCGACATCTCCATTGGAATTATTTCGAATGTTCAGCTTCGCACACTACGTGAAGTCTACACACAATGTTTGGACATTACAATTGTATGTGGTTAGTTCCGTTGTCTTGTACAAAGAAGTGACTCATGAATATGAATGAGTGACTGGTAGGGATGTCTGGCTACCGCATGATGCAGGCTACTGAAAAAAAGCAAAATACTTCAAGCGAGACATTTTGAAAGAGAAAGAACGGAAGAAGCACAAATATCAATTACCGTCACGTGAAAGAAGCAAGTTTCTTTTATATTGCCAAACGAAACACATTTAATTAATGATAATGTTAGTAATGCGAGTTCATTTACCATATTTCTACCTACTCTCAAAACGAAGATGCATATATTTTTGATGTGTTCAACACACCAGTTCCAAGCACAAACGAAAAAGAGTTAGAATTGTATATAAACTATTTTTATTTTTTTCCTCCTATAGTAATGTTAACCACCACACCTATGCAAGTGGGGGCAATATTTTTTTTAACGCATCGCACTCATTCGTTAACATTACCGTAAGAAGAAAAAAAGAAAAAAATAGTTTATACACATTTGAAATTTTTTTTAGTAGGCCGTCACACTCGAAGTATTTTTTCTTCCAGTACTCCTCATCATTCAATAGTCAGACATTTCTACCCGTCGCTCATTCGTTTTCGTCGATTACTTCTTAGTACAGCCAAACGAAGCAAACCATATATAATAATAATGTCTGAAGGCGGTGTGGGGACTCCACGTAATGTGAGAGGCTGTACGATTCGAAATAATTCCGATGGAGATGCCGAAATTCATGTAATCTATAAGCAATATCCAAATGAAGAAAAAAGCGACCGTCCTCATCATCATAATGTGACTTTATCCCCAGGTGAGGCACATCGTGTCGAACCGAGAACAGTCACAGTGGACGGATGTCAGATGTACGGACCAGTTGAAGCCATTGAAATCACTCAATTTACTGGTCAACAGATGACAATTCACGAACCATTCGATGGTGTGAAGGAAATAGAAACAGATTGGCTTTTTATCATTGACGACTATGGCATTCATTCAGCACGCAGAAACGACTAGACAGATGAATCTAATGATTTTTCAATGGACTTTTGACCATAAACATCTTTATGATCGTCAACAATATGCATTAGTCGATAGTTGAGTTTATTTTCAGTTAATCTTTTGAAAAATGCCTTCCTACTGTATTAACAGATAATTTTAGACCAAAATGTCTCATTCGTTTAAAATAAAAACAGTGACTTTGCTAATCATCTGGCTTTAATGGAGATCAATTAATATTGATGATATAGAGAGCTATTGCCGGATGAATTATAGCTATTGTAGATAGCTTTTGTACCGTTCAGTGAAACCATTGTTTATTTGTCAAGAGTGTATTCATCTTGATTTTGAATTTTTGAAAAATTGCTGATCGAAGAACATCATTCTAAAGTTCCTATGGTTGAAAACAGGAACCTTAATGTATCATAATCTGCCGCACATGCATCATGTCAATGTCGGTTATTAAGGCCAGCCTACCCCTGAAAAATCGATCTTAGCAAAACATATTTAAATCACATGAAATTTTCAGAATATGTATTAGGACTGTAGTGGAGAGGCTATGTTCATAAATTTCGTCCTATGCTGTGACATTTTCGGCAGATATTCATGAAAGCAGCATCAACAATAGCTTGTTTGGTAACCCAAAATTCTTTGCAGGCCTTCATTATATATATTTAGGTTGTTTAGTTTGAAAGATCATGTCAATAGGCAGGACAAGATGATGACCTTTTGCTTAAAATCATATTTTTAAAAGGGATAACACGGATGAAAACATAGCAAATTTTCATGCAGATAAGAACAGAAATGATCCAAAAAATTTTAGCAAAAATGGAAGCACCGAATAAAAGATGAATTCGTTTATGAAAGATCAGACATCGGCCTATTTTCATATGGATTTATGCTAATTTTTATTGGTTTTTAACGAAAATTGACTTTTTTCGGGCAGAAATGACCTTAAAACATGAAAATCGATTCTAAATAACGTGGTCTACATCGCGCTGAAGAAAATCTATCCAGAGCATTCGATCAAATTAGTGTCGGACAAAAAAGTACCTTTTTCCAGTTCATTTTTTCATCACATAACACAATGCGCTTAGTTAAAAAAAAACAAAATATACCATAAGATGCAGCTTGAAAAGCTCTACAATTTATAAAGAACATCTTATTCTATAGTTGCACTTTTTTTTCAAAATGAACAAAATTTTGTGCGACTAATTTTTGGCGCTGCGAACGTGATCATTTTTTGGTACACAATGAATTCCTTGTTTTATTGTTTTTGGTAATAAGTTGTATCGAAAGTCATATTCGATGGGCGAACAATGGGATACAGTTAAAAAAACATGATCCATTAATCGACGACATAGGAAAAGGAATTCACTGTGTACCAAAAAATAATGTTTTTCGAAGTGTCAAAAATTAATGACTCAGAATTTTGTCCATTTTGAAAACAAAAAGTACAATTATAAAAGAAGTTGTCCTTTGTATATTGCAGAGCTTTTCACGCTACATCTTGTGATATATTTTGTTGTTTTTTAGCATAGTACATTTGGTGATGAAAAAAGGAATCGGAGACAGGTACTTTTTTCTGTCCGAAGGAGAGCATCACGAAAATGATGCATTTTTGTATATGTCGAAGAAAGCTGAAACAATAAACCAGTGCAACGGGCTTCATATATATATACGTGTAGTTTAACTTATGTTCTATCCGTGAATATGCAAATGAAGATATAATAATAAAGTATAAAGAAGAACGACCTACTAGAAAAAGGTACTTTTTTGTCTGTGAGAGATTGAAGATTTAATTACACGCGACTTTGTTCTCGTACATGCGGAAAATGATATCAATCGTCTTGGAATCTGTTCTATACGAGACGACAAATCAGCTGAAGACGAAATTCAACGTTTATTCTGTGGAAAAACATGTAATGCGATAACTCAGTTCAAAGATAATGACCAACTCATCGTATCAAACACTAACCAATGATGGAATTGACTGTGTGGCGAATGGTCTTGGTTGTTGCTTATATTGCCGAAGCGTTTAGATGACGTGAATATCAACAGCAATACAGAGTAATGATTTCATCGAATCAGCGATACATCGCAACATCACATGTTATTGATATCTGATTTACAAGAAAAGGAAAATATGGTCTCTGATTATTTTCGGGTTGTCAGTAAGAAACAAATGAAATGCACTTCGTCTCAACGATCTCTAATAGACTCTTTCCAATTCCAGGTCAAACAGTTTCGCAACAGTAAGATAAGATCAACTCAGCCCAGCAAAAGTACCGCGAGTTGATGAAGAAGTTGAGAGAAGATGCATTGATAATCGTTACTCGGTCGAACAAAGGATGTAACGTTGTTTTCATGGATAAAAAGCACTATAAGACTTTTACAACATGGCCTGTTCGACTGGTTCGAATTCTGTTCGTTTTTATTGATTACAGAGAATTCATAAGAAAACTGTTCCAATTGGATGAGCCATTTCAACCATTGATATATTCAGCTACGGACTTAGAAAAATCTCCCACATAAATTTTGTCAAGTATATTAGACAAAATGAACACTGTTCGTGATTTATTTTAATTTGTAAATGATATACAAAGGCTTCCAAAGCTCCGATTTCGATTGAAGACGGTGTTATTCGATATTAATAATTCATATACAAGCGTCCTATTTCATGATATAACCGAAGTCATCCTTAAAAAAACCTATGAAACCAAGGCTGCTCCTCTAATAATGAAACGAGTTAACATGAAAAAAGCTATTAATTTTCACTACGAGAATTCGCATTTCCTTTTTAATCGAAAGATATACGACCAAATAGACAATGCAGCGATAAGTGCTTCATTGGTTACTCTTTCTGTTGAAATTCTCTTCGAAGACTTCGAACCAAAGTATTTAACATCTGTCAAGGTATGAGCATTCAACATTGGGAGGACTATGTCAATAACACTTTTGTGCCAGATGATTCAAAATCCAGCAGTAAAGTGGTTCATACCTGACTCCTTCAATTTCATGCAGCGATTGAATTCATACATGAAGAGACATATTCAAATGATCACACTATCTTGTTTCTTGTTGTACTCGTTCAGAGGAAGCCAGATATCGAGTTTAATGTCAAGCTTTAATCGGAAATCAGTATCCTGTGATTTTATTATCAAGTGGCATATTTCTTATCAAAGATATATGAATACAATGCTATTTCAATCTTAGTATACACAGCGATTTATTGTATATGCTTGTCATACACAGCAATTTATTAAGAGTATGAGTTTATGCGTTCAACACCCCTCAACAGTTATTATGGCACAGTGGGTATTCAAATTTATTATTACAGATAATCTAGCCATACATACGCGAAATGCATAACTTCACTTGTAGCATAGCATTGTCCATTGAAAAAGTATACATGATGTACGATGCTACAGAATGAATCCTCAAGAGATTGAGTCATAAAATCTTTTACTTCCGACCACTTACAATCGGGAGTCGTTTACCAGGCTATATGCTCACATTGACGTGAATTTGAATCTCTTCATAAAGGTTTATTATCTCATATATTCGGATTTTTTCAAGCATTTGATGAAACTATTACCACTCTAAATGATAACAAACAGCCTACGCTTCACAAGGTCATTCTTCTTCAAAAGTTTTTAATAAACCATTATGTGCAAAATACGAGAAGATATACTTGATATCCAAGAACTAACAGGAGTTTTTACGTAAGTGAAGTATTCGAACACCAAAATTAATAGAAAATCTTTTGTTTTTAAGAATAAGCAGACTCTTAAATATTAGATGCAAAGTTAATAGTGTTTTTAAAAGTTTAGATGATTCATTCAAAAATCGGATAAATGAAAAATAGAAACTTCATGAAAGGTATTGAGATCTATATCGGATTCTACTGAAATAGCTAACCCGAATATAATATAAATGTAACTGGGAACATTTAAAAATTTACTGTAACTAGATAGATCTGAATAAACCTGAATAAGAAGCAATTCTACAAGAATCTTATAGAATTTTTCCTGATATGACTTGGCCCTTAATGTGCTCCAAAAGTTGATCTTATCTCCACTCTGTCATAAGTTGTTCAAACATTGCGTTTTATTCTTATTTCTGTAATTGTTCTATTTATTTAGAATAGAAAATTATTGACGAGTGCCTCATGTAATTGGAACATTTAATAGTCACGTTATTTCACTATCGCTTGCGAGATTTTCCTGATGATCAATTATTGAAAGGTCAGGCAATTCAATTATTACAATTAAGTGTTACTTCTTGTATTAATTCTTTCAGTAATAATTTAAGAGATTCTAATATATGTTCATCATCAAGTGTTTATAATTTTACAACAACAAAAAACACAGAACATTCTTCCCTTTCGTTATGACAAATCTCAAACTGCTAAAGCAGCACTTGACGAAATGATGGTGTAGTTACAAAATGATTGTGATTCAGATACCGCTCAGATGAGGACTTACTTTCTATTTGGAGAAAGAAAAAAAACGATTTTCCAAATATTGATGATCCTGCTCGAAAAGTTTAGACTCTTTAGGCAGTCAATACTTCAGTTGAAAGATTATTTTCTTCCATCAAAATTACGATTGGTAACCAAAGAAAAAGATTACGCACTAAAACTATTGATAAATTAATGTTTCTACAAAAAAATCTAAGTCCATTGAAGCATCTTTGATTCAAAACACATTTTAACAACCAAAGTCAACCATAACGGTCTGTATACTGGAGTAAACGAATGAAAAACGAATACTTTACGATGATCCGTCACTTTTCATATACGACCATCTGTTTACGGTCTAGTTACGGATAACTTATGGACTGTTTTACGGAACAGTTCAACGAGTACCGTATACGGCTCCGTAACGAACTCCGTCTACGTACCGTTTTTCCATTAAGTTTTCATTTATATGTCTAAACATTCTAGTAATTACATCATTTTGTTAATATTGTTTTTTTTCATCGAAAACTGGTGAATAAACAAAAAAATACTTAACTGAACATTGAACAGATACATCAACATCCTTATTTTAAAAGCATTTATTTTAGCGCCATCTAGTCAAAAAGAAAAAAAATCTCACGCTACATTTTCTAATTATACATTAAAAATTATTAAAGTTAATATGTAAGTCTATAATTTATTTTGACTTTTTTATTTTTATTCATGCACGCACACAAATACGCCTATAGGCGAGTGTGTTCAACCATATATAAGACTTGAAAATGGAATTCTTGTTCATTCGTTCGTTGTACTTTACAAATATTATTTTCTTGTACAAATGAAATTCTTAAAAAATTTTGTTTTTTAGATAGAATTGTTCTCGCTCATGTGTCACTTTCTCACAGTTCATCATTCTTATACATATGAACTTTCTCTTCTGACTTTATGACTTCTTCTTTTTACGTATTTTAAGTAGATATGAATGGATCCATTAGATTTAATATTTGAGGCTAAATACGGATACAGAAAAAAAGAATGAAGATATGATTAAAAAATTACTGCACATCGAAACAGTTAATCGTAAACAGAAAAAAATAAGCTGATGTGGTGCGATACTATACTCCAGGATTAAGGTAAATTATAGTTGACTGCATTCTATCCGTAATATACCGGAAAACTGTGTCCGTTCATACGGAGTGATACGGACCGTTTACGGTACGTATTGATATCGTTTACTTCCATAAAATATCCGCTTTTTCACCGCTTAAGCACCGGAAAACGGGTCGTTAACAGTACCGTTTTGGCCGACCTGGGAATATACTACTCGAAAAGAAAAACCTGATAATAAACATGAAGAAGAAAACTAGTGATTATTTGAATAATAGTAAAATGACAATTTATTCTACATAATTTTCTGCTATTGATATTATCGTTTGTTTTTGTTGATTTTAATTAACATAGATAAAGTTAGTAGCGATTCGTCTTGGACCACGTTCCAGAGCTCTTTTTTGTGTCTCAAGTAGAACTCGATGATTATCTATCTGATGACAATATTTGATCACCCATAGGTTGAATCCTATCCTTCAAAAGTTTGAAATACCTGGTATTTTTCAAAAGCCTTCTATGTATATCCGTGCTTGGTTCGCCTGGAAATATGTTTCAAAGCCGCTATTCATAATCCAAGTACAACACGACGAGCTCTATCTAATGGCACAAGCAGATACTATAATATTCCAAACTATATTTCCAAGAAACTGAAAGTACTGCAAAAATGGTTTGAGCTATTAGAAATGTAATTATGCTATTCGATAGAACTTCGAGGTGTGCTTGGAATGCGACTCTAGACGAATAGCTACTGGTATTACTCGGATCTACTACTAACTTTACCTACGTTTTTTAATTAAGATTAAATATAAATCATGATCATATTACAGTTTCGATTTTTTCATGTATTTGTTCAAATATTATCAATCACGGTCACGCGTGGCTGTGGCTCATGATCAATTTGCCGGTCTTTAATAACATGCTGATTTGACCAATGAAGACAGAGACAAAAATAACTTAACTTTACTATACCATCACTCTAAAATCAATTTTTATTTTCTTATGTGTTTCTATAATGCAATCGATTAACAATAGTAATCTAGATTAAAGAAAACAGCAATTAAAAGAAAGTTCTACATCTTCCATTTCATAATAAACAAGCACTAACTTCACATAATAAACATAGAAATTGAAAAGGTTTCATATTTAATTATTCAGTTATACTGCTACAGATATACAGGACAAAATATATTTTGTGTTCCAGCGAATAGAGTCCGAATCTAAAAAATCTATTTCAAACTATGTTGAAATGCAATCGAAAAGAAATCTTAAATTTTCCTTGTTCGGTTTATTCAGTCAACGAATATCATTTGTTTTGTCGTTTTGGCTTCTCAGTTTTGTCTTGAATGATATGATATATAAAATAATTCGTTAAGAAAAAAATATAACATTTAACTACAAGGTTCATCTCCCTACCCATAGCTCGGAACTAGGACGAAAGCTTATCATTGATTGTATTATTGTTAAATATTTTTTGTCAGATATTCATTTGTATCAGAATATATCGTGAATACTATGCTTTTTTGAACGTTAGATCCGTTGATATTGACGACAATAGAGCAAGTACTCGTCGAATAATATAAGCTTTTCTTGTCTTAAAAAGGACAAAATTTTTATCTAAATAGTCTTTAATTAATATATTTATGTTCTGTTTTTTGTTTTGACACAATAAATATCTAAGAAGTAATCGTACATATTATTGGGTTTGGTACAGCAGATTTGATTTGCTTTTATTTTACTCTTTGTTAATATATCGTTGTCTTTTCTTACAGATGGTCATAGGAAAAATAGTATCATAAACTCTGTATTATCAATACTGAATATTTGTTTGAATACAGATTTTTTAGATCAATATGTAGCAAAATAAAAGTTAATAAAAATATTCAAGTTTATTCATAGATAACACAATGGTATGTCGCAAAAACAACAAAGAAGTTTTTCTAATTACGAAGAGTTGTCTCAACGCTCCTAACTTTCTATCAAAGTCATACTTCATTACAGTATAACTTCACATTTAATGCATCAACCAAAGAGTATACTAGTATTGACTAATGGTAATGAAATTTAACTGCAAATGTTCGGCATTATCTTCTCTTTTGACACTCACATTGTTTATTAATAGAAGTCCAATTTCATTGTTCAGTAATGAAAAATACAATGAAATCTTCTTTTTTGAGGTACTAGAAAGTATCTGTTTTTTTAATGTATTTAATCATATTTATGTTTCTATTCATGGGCGGCGGAAGGATTTTAATTTAAGGGAGGCTCAAAAATTTTTCCTAGACAATGATAAGTGGTGGTATGACAAAGGGACAAAATTCTAATTTTATGATGTTCCTTTTAATTTAAACCCATTTCTAGGGTTTTTCATTTCGAAATTTGGACCATAATGAAAAATTTCACTTCAATGCCAACTTTCCCAGTCAGAGCTGGGCAAGTTGAAGGTTTCTCAAGTCACAAGTCAAGTCAAGTCACTAAAAAAACTTTCAAGTCAAGTCACAACCCAAACTTTTTTTCGACCAAGTCAAGTCAAGTCAAGTCACGTCCCAAAATTTTTTCGATCAAGTCAAGTCAAGTCACACCTCAAAATTTTTTCGACCAAGTCAAGTCAAGTCAAGTCAGACCTGACTTGACTTGACTTGACTTGAGGCATTTTTGACTTGACTTGCCCAGCTCTGTTCCCAGTGGATAATCAGCATGTTCATAAAGATCTTGAACTTAATCTAAAGTAAATAAAATAAGCCGAGCTGAAAAACACTAGTCACTGCTAGAAAGCTTTTCAACTATTTTTTTAAGTGAAATAAGGGTAGATATTGTTTTATTCCACTTAATCTGATGTTTTCTTATATGAGGGATGCTGGTATGATTAAAAATGATCAACTAGTACAGGGTGTTCCAAAAATCATTATCACTTATCAAATGCGTTCCACTTCGCTACTAATCAAGTTTAATCTGAAACTTTTTCTTATCTGAAAGGGCGCTTAGTAATTTTTTACTCGTAAAGATCAAGTTCATCAACAACGTAGTAAAAGTAGGAGTTTTGGCTAAAAAAAGCTATTAGATTTTTCTTGTCAAAAACAATATGGAGTGTTCCTTTTGATTTCTACCAGAATTTTGATCTTTATGG
>CAJNSZ010002530.1:0-10406 GCA_905329745.1 Rotaria sp. Silwood2
ACACGAATTTTTGTTACTATTTCAAATTGATCGATTTTTAACAGTGAATAAGTTTCAATAACTTAACCAGATTGATTGATAAGAGATATATCAGCATAAGTAAAGTTAATATTTTCACATGTGGTTAAAATAAGCAAATCAGAATCAATAATATGTTCTGTGGTAAATTCTGTATAACCACTACTATCTACATTTCCTTCCATGTCTTTTTGTAGACTAGATGAGCATACAACACTTGATTTACCTTGAATTTGAACATTAGGATTGATCCATTGAGAAAATATTGATGCTGTTAAACGCCATGCGCCAACATTTGGTTGTAGAATTTTCCACATGTACAAATGTTGTGTGTTCATAACATTTGTAGTTAATGAAAATGCTGAAATATTTAGTGTAAGCAATTCAATTTGATTGATATTAGTTATTTCATCTGCATAAAAATAGCTGTTAGAACAATTTCTGTGATATTAAAATGTGAGACACAATGTAATTATTGTCACCAGTCATACGAGTACTGTTTGATTAGATCTATTTGGAGACATTACTTACGGTTTGTGATGGAAAGAACGGAAGCGCGAATTTTTACTCTGTTTACTTTAACATTTCTTTCGGATCGTTATTTACAAAATCATAAATATTAGATTGGTGAACTTCATTTTAAACTATTGCTGATCATGTATCAGTGTCTGACGTGAATCCGATTGAGAAAGTTTAGGGAAACAAGAATCTATGTATTCGATTATGTTTTCTTCTACTTGACAAACTTTTCTTTATTGACTTGGAACAATGATGCATAACGGATGAACTGTCCGTTCAATGAACAGTGTAATTAAGAGAAGACATAGAAACAAGAAATCATTTGCTCCTATAAACACAGTGTTCTAACTACCAGATACGAACTAGTAACAAAAATTCGTGTTTCTTGACAAGCATTTCGAATTCAAACAATGCTTCAATTATATGATGGTACTCGAATTCAACGCATTGAAAAACAACTCATTTCACCAACAATGTTTACTATTGAATTGATAAATCAACCTTATATATTATCAATTGGTGAGACAATTCAAATGAATTATACTCTAAAAAGTTTATTATCTGAAAAAGTTGATACACGCTTGCAAATAAGAGATACATTGAATTTAATTGATTCTAATGGTATGGAAAAAATTTAACATTCATTAACGAAACATTTCAAATGGATTTATTTACATGGTCACAAAATTTTCAAAAGAAAGATATAAACGATATGATCATATTTACTTTGTCACCATATGACAATAAAACAGGTAAATTTTCATATGAAATGATGACATAGCACTTGTTTATTTCGAATTAAATTCATCTCCAATGCTACAGACAACTAACTATTTTATTTATTTTTCGTCTATCAGTTCTCTTTTTTTATGAAATTCACTTGTAACTAAGTTGCATTTTAATGATTAAATATAATCGATTGCTTTCTTTTTTTACTTGAGAGTGAGAATGAGGATGGGTATGAGTGAATAAAAGAATAACACCCATATCCACATATTATCTTGAAGCAAGAAAAAGGAATTTGCTGCTATTAAACAAATAGTTCATTTTGTTGCTCCAGGAATGAATCAATATCTATGATTGAAGGGACGAGGTTTAAACTTAAAGAACTAAAGAATGACAATGGCATTATTTTATTACAATATTTTTGTACAATATAATGAGACCTATAGCCCAGCGAAAGATGAGACTTTTTATTGCTGTATTTTGCCAAGCAATTGAAGCATCCAATGAAGGCATTCTAGTAATCAGATGCATTTAAAAGAATCGATCAAATAGGATTGCAATAAAGAATTATCTTGAGAGTGTGGGTGCGTGAATATGTGAAGAAAATAGCTACACTCACACGCACAGCCTGCTTGTCGTTTTTGTGCTTCATAATGTTATTTGACTTTTTTAGACACCTAAGAAAAATAAAATATGCTTATTTCTTGCTATGTTGAAATTTACCTTTTTCAGAGTTTTATCAGCAGTCGTGATATTTATTTTAAGTTGAAATCGAAAATAGGTGTGTTGCTCTCTTTACCCAGACGAACATCCACATCAATCCTCAAATTCACACCCACACCTTTTATGTCAATGAATGATGGATGACATAACAGCTCGGTTAAAATTAATAATCGATCAAGGTGCTAATCAAATATGAGAACATTGATTATTTATTTTATGTTTCTTGTTTTACTTCTGATAGTTAAAGCGTTTTTAAAATAATGACCAAAATGATGCGAAAAACCAAAAAGGATAATGCACGAAAGTGTTGTTACAGATTCTTAGCCATGGTAAAAGCTATAGAGATCTAACTTTGTACTTATGTAGCACTAAGTTTGTGTTATAATCTGTCAAAGTCTCAAAGATTTCATTTTTATTCAATGAGAGAGCAATGATATATAAAATTGTTTCAGAACTTCTGGGACACCCCTTACCATATTGGAGTTTTTAAATCTACAACAAGTTAGTAAAAATGCATTTTACGAATGTACTGAATTGTCTTTTAGCTTTATGAACCGAATAAAACGTATTTAGGCTTTACAATGACTCAACAACGCGTAGATCTTGTTATTATTTCTCATATTCATAAAGAAAAAATAGACTTACTTGATCTGAACAGCATCTGTTCTGGTTTTATTTCGAA
Organism: Rotaria sp. Silwood2; assembly: GCA_905329745.1. NCBI lineage: Eukaryota > Metazoa > Rotifera > Eurotatoria > Philodinida > Philodinidae > Rotaria > Rotaria sp. Silwood2. The sequence goes on from CAJNSZ010002530.1 coordinate 2,669, forward strand.
AAGTCAAAAAAGAAAGAAATTTTTCGGTTATAAATAGTTTTACTTACTCTAGGTAATTTTTAAAAATTTTTCTAAGAAACATCACTCTTTTAGTCTGTTATTTCTTTATTTCATTTGACACAAAAAGAATTCGATGGTGATTACATTTCTATAGAATTTAAATCTAGCACGAAAACATACAGTGCTATACTGTTTTCAGTGAATTGAAAGAAACTCTGTCAATTCACTCTCAGAGCTGATTTGGTTGAAAATCTGAGCCTACCATAAGCTCAAACCACTCTACCATCTATTGCTTGCTCATCTCGTCCCCTTCCGTTCATTGAACCAATAAAAATTTGGTTCACCAAATCTTTGTTGAAAAGTTTTAGGGTTTAGAACACTAGAATGTAACGCTTATTTTTTTTTCTCACTTCCTCTTATTTCTTACATGCAGAGTTTATTATCTGACCTTCTCTTTAGGATGACTACTTTTTTATTTTTCTATGATTGTTTAAATTCTGTTATGATATTTATGATATCAAAGTCCTAAGTGTTCTTTTGTTTGAGAATTGATATCGCTCAGCATTGACATACATCTTTAGATAAAAACCTTTATTATTATTTGCTCTGTAAAAGTTCAACACGAATGGTTCATGCAATAGTGATAAATATCGAAGAAGTACGATGAGATTTATGACTCCAACCAAAGTCTTCTGTTAGTGACTCACGTTTAGAGTGATTCTATAGCAATCTACCATGTTATAAAAAAGTAGTTACACCAGTAATGAGAAACTAGTTTTATGATGCAATGCTGTACGCTGAAAAAAATAACCAGAAACTGACCTGGTCATCTTTTTCAAGAAAAAGTTACATGTAACCTAATACCCTAGAAGAACAGTTGATTTTTCCTTACTTTTCTGCGAAAATGGCTTCTATTTCAAAACTTCGAGTTCCTAGACCACATGTCATCGAACCGTTATTTTGGTCTGAAATGAAAGATCTCACAGAAATATGTATAGATTCATTGAAGATTTGATGTTAATAGTCAGACATTGCTAGTCTTCTTTCGCGTGCTCTTCATTCTGTAAAAGTGTTGCGTTTCAGTTTGTTTCAGAATTCGACTGTCTTTCTAATGCTGTGGTTCGTAAAGAGCCGCACAATCGCTAGGGTCCTAGAGATTTGTATCGGGACCTACCTTTCCAAAGATCTTTTGAACCGATACTAACGAGGGAAGTACCCGAAATGATTCATCGGTTTTGAGTTCGAACTCTGTGGATCTAGTAGATCCCTGTATGATATGAAAAATTCCAAAAGGATAAGGGCCCATAGGCCTTCCCTTCAGAGTCGTAGACATTTTACTGGAATTTTAGCCTATAGCACAGTATACGCTAACAAATCAAATAATAACATCTCGGCCTGAAATCTTGCCCGCAGATAGGTCTACTTGTAACTAGAATACCCTGAAATTTTCAACTAAAAGAAATGCTTTCTTCACAAGATATCGAATCCCCCAAAAGTCACTCATATTTAATGAAAGATGTAAGTCTCCTGTCTTTTTGAAAATTTGATATATCATGAAGAAAGCATTTCTTTTAGTTGAAAATTTCAGGGTATTCTAGTTACAAATAGACCTATCTGCAGGCAAAATTTCAGACCGAAATATCGTATTCGATTTGTTAGCGTATACCATACTATAGGCTAAAATTCCAGTAAAATAGCTACGACTCTGGAGGGAAGGCCTATGGGCCCTTATTCTTTTGGAGTTTTTCACATCATACAGGTACTTCCTTCCTAAGTCTTCACATCAAGTTTTCCAGCAAATTTCTATAGATTTCGACGAGATGTGTCATTTGAAACCAGATAATGGTTTAACCAAATATCCTTTAGAAGCTGAAGGCTTTATTATAGAAGCAATTTTCTCTCGAACATCAGGCAAAATCAGCTTTTCTGCAGTGAAAGTGTTTTCCGATTCATTTTGTTTTTGAAAACGATAGCGAGTTCAGTTTTCTTCCTGGGTTCAACATTCAACATTGTATCAGATTATGAGTTCTTCGTTAGTCGCTTAGATGATGTAATGATGGCAGATTCTATATGCATTGATTCGCTTGTAATCGATGTTTTGTGAGAGAATGATTTATTTACTTCAAAATTTTTCTAAAGAAGATTACAAAAGTAATAAAAATAAGTGAAGAAGTAATAATGAAAAAAAAATGATATTATATAAGAAAATAAAGTATATATAAAGCAGTAGTTTGACTGAGCTAAATCAAAAAAGTTCTTACAAGGTCAAGCGAAAAAATCAAGAAGAACAACATAAATCACACGATCTCTACACAAAATCAAAAGGTATGTACCTGCACAACTATTTTAAAACGGATGATGTGTGTGTTTCGTGTCTCGCACTGTCTTTTATCACTCTAGATAATAAATTAACAGAAGCATGCAATTCATCGGTATCATTCTTCTTCTGGTTATTGGTTCAGAACAAATTAGTTCATCACTGTTTGGTCAACAAATTATTCAAGGTCTAGGAGCAAATACACCATTCGCAAGAGGCATATTTGAACAAACATGTTCAAAATTATACGATCTCATGGCATTCCCACGTAAAGATGTTGCTGTTGAAGTACTCACTCTTAGTCCACTGCGTATTCGTTCAAAAGTTGAAATAACACATCCAGCAAGTGGTTGTAAAGATCAATTCTTTGTGAAAGTTCATGCATATCAAAATGATTTTGATCAATATGCAGCAGATGCCGTCTTTCGTTCATTAAAGCAAGGTGTATATGTGGGTGTGGGTGTAGATATGGACAAAAGATCATCAACACCCACACCCACACTACCCTCAAGTCGTAGTCAATTATTTCGTCATGTTCGTTCTGAATCGATCACTTACAGTACGCAGCAAAATGAACACCATAAACCACGTGCCGAATATGTTGCATGGAGTAAATAAGCATTGATCGATCCTACGAGTGTGGATGGGTGTGAGTGTTGATGATCTTTTGTTCTTATCTACACCCACACCCTGACAGTGTTTCAACGTGAATTGCGAAAAACCATATTAAGAAAGGAAAAATGAAACTTGAAAAATTTCAACATATATAAATAGTGCCAGAGAGGAAAATCTCATTAGTCACGCCATCACAGAAATTATAATGTCTATCGTTCATTTTCATGAATACGACAAATTTAACAATCGTACTGATCAAAACGAACAAAACAGTGAACATGGTCTTGCTCTAGAAGATAAATTCTACTCGAGACCATTAATCATAGCGATGTAGTGTACACCGAGTACACTACTCACTAGAATATTGCTTTTGGTCTAAACAGAAACTGAAATCATTCGTGCATGGTCTGTTATTTCTACGATATTAACACTGATAATTGAGCTTGTAAGAAAAAAATGGCTCTACGAATAAGGTGCAAAAACTTAAATTTACACTTTGCATTGATATGTGTGAATGACAAGCATGAAGAACGAATGTTGGAAAGGTATCCACAATAGCTTATGCGACTTAAAAGTTCTTCTAACTCCTTCATAATCTATCGACTTTTCCATAGGATATCAGTCATGTCGTACAAATGATCTCCGGTTTTGATGAAACTTTGGGGCCTGTGGGTGTGAGTTTGGGATGTGTGAATGAAATGTGAGTGGAAGTGGATCCATTATCCGTACCCACCCTCACACTCATACCCACATCCACATTCACCCACACCCATACCCAATCTCGGCTGAATTTTTAATGGAACATAAATGTACTCAAAACTTTTTGAGAACTATATGGATCGATCCAGTTTTTGATACTGATTTCAAATATGCCGTTCATTTTTATCACCAGCCGGATTAGTCTAATAAGGATGTGGGGACCCACATCCACACCACAAGTCCACCTACTAGACCTTTCGTGTGAGATATAAAAATCGAAGATAATAAAAAAATTCCCGCTATCTATAGGAACGGTTGGGTGGTTTTGTAACGGACCCTCTCTTAAATGAAATATGAAGGTCAGATCTTGAACAGAAAGAGTAAGGCGCTTCCCGGAAACACGAGTATCAAGATAATTTTTTTGTAAAGAGAACAGAAACTAAATAATAATCAAGAGGAACAAAAAAGAAGAGAATGGGCTAGATTACATATATTGTGCATAAGAGAAAGGAGACAGTACTATAGTCAGTCGGCAAGAGAGAGAAAAGAACACACTATACGACATATATCATAAGAGAAAAGTGCGATCCTACCTAACACGCTGTTTATTAGGTCTGATGGATTAGCAAAAGTGTCTGATTTGATCAGTCGAATGTAATACTAACACCGATATGTTTCGGCATAATGGTGATGGTTTGTACTTGTCCACCCGAGTTAACTTGAGGACCACCATCATGAAAAGTGACATGCTGCATCAACCTTGCTGCGATTACCTTGAGCTCAAATCTAGCTAAATCTTGTCCAATACATTGACGATGGCCACTACCGAAGGGAATGAATGCATAGGAATGAAGAGGCTTGCCTCCTTCCAAAAATCTCTCCGGATAGAAAAGTTCTGGATCAATTGACCAGTTCTGAGGATCTCGTGCAAGACTGTAAATGGAAATATACACTTGATCGCCTTTGTATAGTTGAACCCCACTCTTGGGGAGACGATCATCGACAGTTAATGTACGAAAGGTTCCATCAGAGATTGGAGTACAGCGTAGTACTTCGTTAATAACAGCATCCAAATAGACAAGTGAATCAAGACGATTCAATGATAACGGTCGTTTATAATCATTGTCATCCATCAATTCTGCCTTGATCTTCTGTTGTACTTGTGGATTTTTGCTCATATGATGAATGAACCAAGACAAAGCGCTGGATACTGTTTCAAATCCGGCGATCAGAAAGAACAGCATCTCGTCCAACAGTTCACTTCGAGACAAACCTGTCAATTTTTTTTACAAAAATATAGTTTTGAGGTACACAAACTGACCTTTCTTCTCATCTTCAGTTTTCTTTACTTCTGCTTGTTCGTCTTGCTGCATTGAGCAAATAAGTGAAGCAATCAATGATGTTCTTTTCCGTTGTGCAATCGTCTCAGGACTTTGAGCTAATTCATGTGCTATTATTCTATCACAATATTGTTCGACGATTGCTTGGGCTCGTCGATATCGGGCATTCAGTTTCAAATAGATAGTGATAATCATGTCTGGAAAACGGATGATTTTTTGAAATAAATCTAATATGTCTTGTAACGCCCGAGAAATATCATTGTTGCTTGTGTTTTTATCATCATCGAGTGTGTTCAAATCGTAGTCGAATGCAATGGAACCGAAAATGTCAAGAATTAGTTTTTGACATTGGTGAACAATGTCCAGATGCACTGTCTGAGACGAACTGTGGCGCCATTTGGCCAATAGTTTGTCAGTAGTATCCATAATCAAATCTAGATTACAGATAATCTTGCTATGGCGAAACAAGGGCATAGTTAGTGAGGCATGTCGCTTGAAGATGGAACCTATAAATCATTTTATGAGAGTTCCTCGATTAGATGGTTAAAACTGACCTTTGAGGTTAATTAACGCATTGGGAATAAGAATACTAATTTTTTTGACAAATATATCACCCTGATCGTAGACATGTCGATGAGTAAATATATGCTGCACGTCACCAGTACCGCTCACAACAATCAAACGTGAAGGACCAAGCCAGAATTGAAAAATGTTTCCAAAGCGATGTTTAAACTCTGTGAAGGCTTGTGAAATGGTCGCACCGTTCAGCAGTATACCCGATTGAATCAAATTGCCAAAGAGAATGTGAGGCGACAAACCTGGCAGATTATCGCGAAGGGTAAAATATTTGAATTTTAAAGAAAAATATATTAATAACGAGAGCACAACGATCAGTGGGAGCAGCATTTCATTGGCGTGAAAAACGATAAACTATCGATAAATACAGGTTGCAGGCAATAAACGCACTCACATGTTTATTCGTTTCATTTATATTATCTTCCCACTCCCCTAAGAAAGAGAACGAAATATATGGTGTATGCGCCATGCTCGTGACGTAAATATACACATCATAGACGCCTTTTTTGCTTTGTTTACGTCATTTTTAAAAAAAGACAAATGAGCAGATTTTTAAGGAAAAATCAATGGCTTCGCAAGTAAATTTATATTCATCAACACTTGCAAACAAAAACTCTTCTGAAAACATGCTTCCAATTATGATTTACTTAGGGCATATCATAAATAGTGGCGGAGATTCATAAAAATCTTATAAAAGGCTTTCAGAAATTGTCTTTTTTTACCTGATGATAGAGAAAAAAGCTCTATCATTCTATGCTATTTGATCACTATTTATATAATATCATAGTGATAAAAATTTCGAAAAACATGTTTCGCTATGGTATTTCCTCACAATTTTAGCACGTATCGTTTTCAATATGTGCTTTTGCATTGATTTTGTTCTGTTCTGTTCCTATCTTTTCTTTATTCTTTTTTCTCATCTATTTTAATACATAATCCTCTGTATATAACGATACAAAATGACTGAATGATAGAACAGAAAAAAAAATAGGAAGCAATAAACCCAGTTTTCATTTCATCAAATGTTCGAAATAATCTCCTTCATTGTTCACACACAGACGCATTTGCTGAATACATTTATCAAACGTTTTTTATACTCTTGTTTACTCAAACAGTTCATGAATTCTGTTATTGCATTGCATAATGATTCAGTATCATTTTGATCACCTATATTTTGTTTGATAAAATCGAATAACCAAAAGTCGCATGATGCCAAATCTAGCGAATTACGTGCATGTGGTTTTGTTATCACACCTTTGTGGACGTGCGGTCTGCTATTGTCATGATGAGTTTTAATTGGTTATGTGCCTGATAAAAGTCGTCGCTTCTTGATTTTATCAATAACGGGTTTTAGGCGATTTTCGATATAGTATTCATGATCAATAGTTTGTCGATATTCAACAAGATGGATTAAGACGGGATTGAGCGACTTGAAAAAGATACACATTAACGTTTTTAGAGCATAGTAATTTCGTCGCACTACTGTGGGTGGAGGATCATCTTACGCCACTCATGCAGCGTTGGACGCTTTTCGACCGATTTGCTGATGAAAAAACCATGATTCATCTCCTGCCACCACATCTTATAAAGTCCATGTATCTTTTTCGAACTTTTCTAGATTCTCTTTGCAAATCCGGACTCTTTCTGCTCGTTGAGTAGCGGTCAGATTTTTCGGTATATAACGGGCAGTAATTTTCTTAAGGTTCAAATGGTCAGAAATGATTCTCTGAACAGTACCATAACTTAGACCGCTCTGTATTTGTATCTCTTCTACTGTAACATGAGGATTATCACTAATGAGACTACGAACATGCTCTATATTTTCATCTGTAGCTTCAGTAATGGGTCTACCAGGTCGTACCTGATCTTACACATCTTCTCGACCTTCACGAAACCATTTAGCCCATCTTTCAATCGTTCTAAGAGAAGGCGCTTCATCACCACAAACAGAGGCTAGTTCTTCATAAATAATTCTTGCTTCAATCTTTAGTGCAGTGCGAACTTTAATGCAAAAGCGAAAATTTTCCTTACTCATATGAAACAGAGTGAATAGTGTGATGTATTTATGTAATTTCACTTAACTTATTTCAAAGCTGATGAATAATAAAATATAATTGCGTCGAACAAACGAAACTTGTGTATTAATAAACAGTGGCCGTCAAAATTATCCGACCACCTAACACAAAGGGTG